>VZRR01005155.1:591156-814220 GCA_013398015.1 Oreocharis arfaki | reverse complement strand
TTTTTTTTTTTTTTGTTATTATTCAGTTGGAAATAGACCTGGAGCAATGGGATGACTGCAAAATTCCAGAAATTTGATTAAAAAAAATCTTTCCTATTAATTATGAATAAATTTGACTGCTTCCCCAGTAAAGGTTTTCACTGCTACCAATAACATCAATAGAGTTTTGTACTCTTCCCCCACAACTTCATGAAAATTAAATCTGTTATTTTTTAATTGTGGCATCCACGCTGTAGTCAAGCTTAGCTGGTTTTTTTTGGTGTTTTTCTGTGTGTGTTTTTTTAAAATTATTATTATTTTTAAAGGTAGTGCTGTGATTTTGAGAAGTGTTAATAAATATGTAAAACATGTGTTTAGTACCAGTTTAATATGCTGATTTATTTTTACCTTTAGCATTACCTGTGTAAAGTCAGCATGTTTACTGAGAGATAAGTGCCAAAGGTGAGCAAAAGTCTTCACTAAAACAGCCTTTAACTACTTTGCTAGCTCAGGTTCAGAACTTTCTGCTTTTTTTTGGGGAGAAGTCGCTGTCTTCTGTACTTTCCTTCAGCTTTCATCTTTTAATGGAAGAGAAGAGCAGCACATCTCTGTATCAAAGCCAATTGTCAGCTTTCATTAGATGCATTCTATTGTTTGTTCAGATTAGAAGTAACTGCATTACACTTTGACTTTGAAGGCTTGCTTGCTTTTAAATATACTGGGTGTATGTGACCTTTTTGTCATTTGTGATGCGCTTGGCTTGGCAAATTTGAGATACCCATTTAAACAGCAGCCAAACATTTTTGTAATGCAGGTACTCCACAAAAAGGCACTTTTTGTAGGCCTAGAAAAGTGAAACAAAATCCTGCTTCTAATGAAAAGCATTAACAGGCTCATCTAAATATTTTTAGCCAGTGCTGTACCTCAAATGCATTTCATGGGGGAGAGAACCCCCAGTGCTCAGGGAGACTGCAGCACCCATTTTTTAGCAGTGGGTGAGAATCCATTCAGCTGCTTTTGTCCTCCCATTATGAACTGGCCGTAGGAGATGTGGCGTCTGTCAGAACATGATGGCAAGAAAGTCTAATTCCATTAAAAAATTGCATTAAGCAAATTTTCCTAAAATGTTTAGAATATTAAATGGGAAATGCATAATTGATACAGCGATATTAACTGTTTTTCTTTTTTAACTGAACATGCCCATCAGGAATGAGATGATGACTTGTTCTAGCAGTTAAGAAAACTTCCCCAGATACTTCCATGTACACATTTGGGAAAATTATTTGCAATGATATATTTCAATTTCCTTAATAAACTAGACCTGTCTTCCTAATTCCCATTCCCTTAAGTCCCTCTGCAGGGGTTAAGAAATGAAGTATTTTGAAATTATTATCAGATAACTGTTTCTATGAATAAAAAACTAATCTAAGCTTTTTTTTTTTTTTAAGAAATAGATTTATATTCCAAAGCTGGGAAATAAACAGTGGCAGTAGAAAGGAAATATGAGATTAATAAAAATGAAGACGTTTTGCAGAGCTGCTCTGGATGGTTTTAATCTTGTTTTGTTTCTTTTTCTTTTTTTTTTTTTTCCCCTTCTTCTGGGAAGTAGTACTTCTGCAGCAGCATGCATTGCAATGAAAGCAATTCCTGCTTTTCTTTTTGAAAGTTGTATGAATACTGGCAGAGCCAGTGGTCCTTTAGTGCCCAGTGAATCCTGTCTCACACACTGATACCTATAGTAAGATGCACAGAGCGACGATGAGATCAAATGCTCTGGTTAAAAAGCCTTAGGGAAGCATTATGTGTCTGAGGTCTGATCTATTGTCTGGGAGGTCGGAGAGTGTTAATGCACTCTGCAAAGATTAGACTCCCTCTCTAATTGCTCCAACACTTCCTTAAAGGATTTAAACAGTCAGGAAAGGTGATGCTCCTTGTCAATTTTTGTCTTCTGACAGCTGTTGAAGTTTATCTGTCTTCCCATGGAGACCACTAGATCATGCAAACCAAGCAGTAGCAAAAGTACAGACCCTGAATTAGGACTGAGAGCAATGAATGCTGCTATGTACAGCTCATTTCAACTTTTAAATACTTTAAGTCCTGGGGCTAGGGTTGCTCCTGTGTGCCATGCCATTTACTTTTGGGGATCAGAGTTGCTGAGGTCCCATGCAAAGTTTAACTCCTGAATGTGATGAAAAGTCACCCTTTTAATTCAGAAGTGATCACGTTATGGTCTCCATCCCTTATTGCGGGGCTGGTGCTTTCCCAGCACATCTCTGTGGGTCCGAGTCAGGCGCACACAGCCACAGCTTGTTCATCCCAGGGCAGTGCCACACCTCAGCTACTGTGAGGCACTCTGCTATTTACTCCCAAATTGCCCTCTCTCTCACTAAGTCTGATTAGGATTTGAGTTCTCTTGGTCCATAAAGCCTGAAACATGTTTACAAAAAGGTACTCAGAAAGTTGGTAAAGCTCAAGGCAGGAAAGTTTTTCTGCTTCTGAGCCAGAATGTCCGCACTGACCGGTACCTGACCCCTCTCACTGGTTTTATGCTGCAAAATAGAAATTTGCCCAGTGGATCAGAACCACTTAGAAGAACCAGTTTATTATTTGGCAGTCTAGATATTTAAAACAGCTTACATTTGCAAAGGATGCTGCTCTTGCTTGGAAAGTATTTTAAGGGCAAGGCATGGAAAAAAGGTAAATGTTACTGAGAAAGGAGAAACACGGCTCCAGCCCAGGAGAACTTGGGAGATTTAGTATTTCTGCAGCAAGGCTGTGGTATCCTCACGTTCGCAGTAGGGTAACATTACTGTAACAAGAGTGGAATTTGACCCATCTTTTTAAAAATGCCCGTTCCTGTTTCACAGACAGATGTGAGTGTGTCCTGTTTCACTGCAGCTCACACGACGTGACAGCTCCTGCCGACCAGAGAGCCATCCCGTAGTTATTTTTTCTAGTGGATCAGAAGCTTTTCAATTTGATAGTGTCTGTGTTTTTGCTAGTCTTGCAGCATCTAAATGTGTTGGTGTATCGAATCCATTTCACACATAAATGTATAAATATGACCTATATAAATATACATATATTCAATGCCTCTTTTCTAGACTCTGAGCAGATGACTAATACAGCTGTTCAAAGGAGAAAAGGTTTTTTTCTTCCTTTCTTTTTTTTTTTTTAAAGCCCTCTTGGCTCTGAATCGGAAATTGAGGAGCAGAATTCATCAAGTGTATTCTGATCGTTCTCACATGGGTAGTTCCTCCTTCCCTTCCTGCATAGCATGTTCCTTTGCACTGTTGCTATATTACATGAAATGTTTCATCTGTATATAAAAATTAAAAATTCAAACAAAAATCTGGCCCACATGAAGAACAGGCCCTTTGGGCATATGGTTCATTATGCATATTCGTTTAATTACTAAAACACTTGGGATGTCTCTACTGCCCTTGCTTTCAACTTGTAAAGTTGGATCTGTTCTGCAGCACAGAATATGTTGAACAGGCATGTGTCATAAAGGACTTCAGTTTTCTCCTACTTCAAACTCTATATAGTGTTCTTGGCTGAGTCGTTAGAATTTACTGATTATTAGTTCAATCCACTGCATCAAAACAGCGTTTCGGGATCTCTTTTCTCTTAACACCTTCTCTAACCCCGAAAAAGCAAGTTTTACAGTGGTTCGGAGTTGTGTTTAGTATCGAAGTAATGTGAGACTCAGGATTTAGATTTCAGGCACATTCCCACAAAGCACCTAAAGCTGCATGTTGAAGCTGTATAACTTTTATTAGCTAGGAAGGGATTGCTGTGATAGTGTGACTTTAATTGATTTTCAGGGCAAACAGGTGGTGATGGTTTAGGCATCCCCCAGTCTCCTGCCATTCCTAATTTGGAGTTGCACATATAATAGCTTTATTAAAATAAACAATCTTCTGGCTTTAGTTTTACCTGAACAGCTGCCTGAAATTGCGGGAGTCTTGCTATTTTTTATTTATATTTTTTTAAAAGATTATTCTGTGCTTTGGAAAGCAAGATGCTACAGGTCTGCTAGTGGAAAATCTCTATTACATAGTCATGCTGTCAGTATACAGGGTTTTTTTTGTGTGTGTCACTGCTGTTAGCTTACAATGGTAACATATCCAGGGTATAATTACAGTGAGCTTCAGTCAGCTTCATGCATTTGTTCTGTAATGCAGCAATTTTGTCACACTGCAGATTATGAACCTGCCGAAATTGTTTAAGTGTTGTGTAATCACACAGTTCCTGGTGTCTGGGTGTGTGTCAGGTGTGGGCAGGGCTGGGGTTCAGTTATGAACTGCATCTCTCCGCTGTGGGAATTCTATCTCAGGCAGGTGAAGAGACCATCTGGGCTCTGGCATGGGGCTGTGGTGGGGAATCCCAGGTACAGCTTAAAGACAGAGAATAAATAATCTGGAATTCTTTGCCTGAAAGGATATCATCTTACTGCTTTACATGTGCTTTAGAGGTGTTTTTAGATTTCTGGGTTTGTGATCTTGGTTTACTGGTTTGTTGGTTTGTGGGGTTTTTTTTAAATTATATTTGTTCCTTTGCTCTGTTTCAGTCTGGAAACGTTTTTTTTTGGACTGGAGGTTTTGGAAAAGAGGGTACCAGGAAGTTTTGCACCAATGGTATTACAGTCATCTATTTCTCATTTAACTGGGTTTACTGCCAGATTCTACAAACCTGTTTTTTGATTTTTTTTCTTTTTCCCCCTGTGCCATAGCTGAAGATGCCAGAGAAGTAACCTTATGTGTGATTCTCACTGAACGCTGAACTAAGTCTAATTTAACATGTCTGCTTTATTAGAGAGCCCTTTTTCCTTTACTCATTCAGCTCTAATTTACATTATGAATGTGAAGGAGGAATCATTAAAGTAGTTTAAACATATCATTTAAGACTCCCATTTGTTACCAATTGGAACCCAATTGAGAGCCCAAATTTAAGAGCACTTCCACCAACGCTCCTTCCACTGCTGAACGATTGCGTCACCATCTGTCCCTCGCTGCTAATGTTTCTCAAAATGTTAACAAAGACATCTCCAAATAAGTGGACATTTATCAGCTCCGCTAATGATAATTTTTTTCGTGACCCTTTTAAGGTGTTCACCTTATCCAGGATAAATAAAATTTGCCTACGTTTTTGCCTTCTTTTAAATAGCACAAATGTTTTTTTTTTCTGACGCTTTTGGGAAGAATTATTTACTTTTAACTTGCATAATGCCTGTCTTCCCTGCAAGTAGATTATAACTTTGTGTATGAGAATAATTCCAAAGCTATGACCCCGCTGATAAACAAACCAAAACATTAGAGTTAAAAATGACCATTTAATTTATCTATGATATAAAACAACAGATTTTTTTTTTCTTGCATGTCACCTCGTCTTTGTCTTGGGATCTTCTCCAGTTACCTTGCTGTGTCATAGTTACTGCTTTAGAAATAGCATGCAGATTTATTCCCCTGGTCCATCCCCAGAAGATTACCCCAAAACGTAGAAAACTGTTGTAATATTTTTTCCTGTTTTTTTTTTTTTCTGGTTTTAAGCTTTATTGCTTGAGGGTCTTAACTGTATTTTACTTGGCACAGGAAATGTAAAATACGTTAGATAAAAGCATGAGGGAAAAATTAGACCAGTCAGCATGTTGGCAAACAGCTATTTCTTCAGTGTCTGCCGCCTAAAAGGATTTGAAATCTTTTACTCTAAAACTGTTGTACGTACATAAATATAGAACCCAAAACTCGTGTTGTAGCTGATTTTGTTTTAACCTCCTTTAGGGATTAGGGATAAAATAGCAGCCACGAGAAAACTGGGCAGAGGCACCCACTAGACTCGTGGGCATTGGATTTGGGGGTTAGATGCACGTGTTTTGGAGGACAAAGGCGACACCCCCAGGCATGCACCCCTTCGTGTTGGAAATTACCATCCCCACTGACCAATGTGCCAGGTAATTTTCAATAGCTGGAATACAATGTAGAAATCTTAACTTACACACTGACTTTACCGGTGATTAGTTCAGTGAAATAAATTTAGACCGAGCGCCTCTTCCCTGACCTCCTCATTATAGAAATATATCTAAGGATCTTTGTTCCACTTTTCTAGGCTGGGTAACCTCATTAACATAACGAAAAAAACGAGAATAAAAGAAAACCATCGCTTTTTAATTAGTTTAGTTTTTGTTTTGTTGTTATCACTTCCGGATTCCAGGCATTGTTATGAGTAGGGGATAAAACCACTGAACATGTTAATGACAGCAGTAATTCAGGCTCAGAGTGGGGACATTTTGTAAGTGTTCGCAGTCTTGAGTGTAGCATCCCAGCCTTCCCTGATGGAGTTTCCGACGGCAGTGTCCCAAGAGGATGGTGGAGAACAGATTGCAATATTGTCAGCTCTTCTGATTTCTCTGCGACTTTTGCAGAACATGCTTCTTCTTAAAGCACCATTTCTTAAGAGTCCTGTGATTGCACATGAATCACAGCTTTCATTTAAAACACAAATGAGTCTCTACTTCCTACCAGCAGCAGAGAAAATGAGATCCCCCTGAAGAGTCTAAATCAGGCAATGACAAAAAAGGCCCTAACACATATTGACTGAAACAGTATGAGTTTTTTCGCGTGTTTTTGGGACTATTTTTGTTAGTTGTTTTGCATCTCTTTTTTGTTGGGAATGGGGAGCGTTGTTTTTTTCTTTTGCTTTTGAATATATGGTAAAATTGTGACCATGCTGACCAGAGTTCCCATCCTCCACAGGCTTTATTCTATTACTCCTTTTTCTTGTTGAATCCTCACACATGGTGTAAATTGTCAAGCATGAGTTGGGTACCTCCCGACAAGTTGGAGCCCCCTTTTCCCCCTTGAGCTCATCCTGGGCCGTTCACTCAGCAAGGTGCAGTTGGGAAGAGAGATGGGATGTGGATATGGCAAAAGGACATGGCTTTGTGTCATTTAGTCTATGCAGACAACTGGGTTGGGCAAACATGGCTTGTTGTTTGTTACCCAAAGCATTACCTGAGGGGAAAAAAAAACATTAGGTACATGTATGCAGTAACAAATTGTTCAAACATATCCTTTATTTGTACTTCGTGGTTCTGTGCAGTCACACGTTAGGCAGACTGAGGTTTTTTGGGGCACAGTTCAGTTCTTTGGTTTGGCTTTTGGGATGTTGAAGTGGATTTTCTGTGTCTTTGATTTTGGATTCCGGTTGTGTTTACACTTGCTTCAAAGAGCTTTTTGCCTTGTGGTGCACCCTTAAAAAATTAGTAAGTAGTACGCTGGTGTGTGGAGCAATGCAGAGATAATTTGTAACGTGGCATAAATATTTAAAGCGCTCTATCCCTTCAGGTCATTTCTGATTTTGGTCGTTGCCGCTCAATACAGCGCACGTTCCACGCTGCCGCCAAGATGCTCCGCGTTCTTCTGCTGGGGACACAAAAAACAAATCGAATCTAAAGTAAATAGGTTTCCTCTGCCAGTGCTGGTTTATTTAAATATAATTTCTCTTCCTGCCGCGTTCTCCATTATTGCATTGCAATGAGGGAGTGACTCTGCTCAGAACTGACCCTCCTTGAGCTCCAGGTTAGCAGCTGTGAAGCGCAAAAAAAGCGCACTCCGAGGTCGGGGAGCATCAAGTGCATGTGGGAAGGAGAGTATCAGTCAGAATGACTTTGGAATGCGTCTTTGGAAGAGGATCTTTTATGAGGAATACATGCTGCATGTTTTCCTCAACCTTTTTTTGCCGTGCCTTAAGATAGGGGTGTGTTAAGCTAATTTGCATTCATTTTAATGGATTTTTTTTTTTTTTAAATATTCTAACTATTCCATGCAAAGCCAGCCCAAGAGCACAAGCCTCATTGCTGCACTCCCATCAGGCTGGGCCCTCACCAGGCACCCTGATTTTTGTCAGTGGGGGCTCAGCACTGCTCTGTTCCTGCATCCATATTGCCCATATCTGGAAGAGATGGCTCCATATGCACAGCTATATATGCACATATGCACAAATGTACTGCTCTCTGTGAGTGTGTTCATTCTCTCCTCTACTCTCTCTTGTACTCTCCCTTTCTAAGGGCAGGAATAAGTATCTGTCAGAAATAATTTGTTGTCGACAGGCTTATTGCCTCCGAGGGATTTGAGTGCCCTTTTGGGGAGCCAGTATCTTAATGTTATTGGCTAATGTCCTGTATTTTGTTTGGAGCAGAGGGACTGAAAGCTTAGAGACCCCAAAAAACTAGAGAATTTATCCCCGAATATTTATTCTCTGAAATTTCTCCTTTTTTATAGAGTTCATTTGCGCTTACACGGTAACTTGAAACCGTGTAGCCCAGAAATAAGTTAAAAATACAGAATTCCTCTCCCCTGTAAATAAGGGGGAGCCCGTCTTTCTGTCTCAAATCAAATTCGCTGATTTGGTTTAGTTTAGTTTAGTTCAAAACCAAACTTGGGCATTCACAGCATCATCAGCTTTTCTCCTGCCTTCACGAGTTACACAGGCAGTGTTTATAAATCACAAGGAAACTTTTGATGAAGCTGTTAGAAGTTTAGAGTTCAGTTAAAATGTGGGTT
Source organism: Oreocharis arfaki (assembly GCA_013398015.1). Classification (NCBI taxonomy): domain Eukaryota; kingdom Metazoa; phylum Chordata; class Aves; order Passeriformes; family Paramythiidae; genus Oreocharis; species Oreocharis arfaki. The sequence goes on along the minus strand of VZRR01005155.1, from coordinate 805,677 downwards.
TTGAAACTTGGAGTTTGAAATAATATTTTTCACAGCTCTGCTGATGAGGCATTTCATTAGCATTGGAGCCTACACTGGCTGAGGAAATAACTTTTTACCATAGGTTCCTCGCATGCATTTAATCTCCTTGCACTTTTATTTCTTCCATCCGATGGAATGTATCACTCTCCTCCCATCACTGTTGTTGTCCAAGAGTTATTCTGTCACACAACACAGCATCCTTCACCCCACCACAAGGGCTTACCAGGTCGAAAAGAGCCTGTTTATTTTACACTTAGAAAAATTGTAATTGCTGTGTAGAAAAATCACGCAGAAAATCCTGTCTTACGCTAGGTTTCTAAACCTCTTAAAACTGTTCTGTCCCATGACTGTGGGTTTGCTGGTGACAAATGTTTTATGGGCATATTTTAGTAGACACCCGTCTAAAATCTGGTCTTAATAGTCAGATGCTAAATTGGAACCAGAGCAGCAGAAAAACCAGATTTGAAACGTGTTTCTAAGGGTTTGTTTTTACTTTCAGTTGAGACTGCCTTCTCTCATCTTTTGTACTGCTGTCAAAAGGGCCACTCTCATGGTTGTTCAAACTCCATGCTTCTTGACAGGAACAGTTGGACCCCTCTTCAATGATTTTCAGATGAAACGGCTTCCAAACCTCCAGAGCTTTAACTTGTAGTTATTAGGCCCTTTGAAATAGCAACACATTAATCAGCTGAAATCAAGTGGTCCTTTCTCCAAGGCTGTGATATTGCTGTTGTCTTTTAGGTAGAGCTCTAGTCTAAATATTAGTTTCAAGAGCTCTTTTTTTTTCTTTCCCTCTAGATAGGTCTATCCCATTTCTGTTTCTATTTTGATCATTGTTTTAGAATGCTGTGAATTAAAGTGCTCACTTCACTATAATAGGCTTTTATACTCTCAGATTGCATTAGAAAGAGTACTGCAGAAAACTCGTGTAACTCTTAGTTTAGAAATTGGCTGCTGTGCTTTTAACTTCTCCCATGCACAGTGTGAAGCCCAGCAGAAAAAGTGTCAACTGTGTAATGGATTATGTCTGACAGAACTTGGTCTAACAACAATGTGAAGCATTGAAAAAAGAAGTGGTTTGTTGAAACTGGATCATTTGAAAGAGGGCCTTGGTTTGTGTCCCTGACTTCTGTGATATTGGGAAAGTGATTTGAACCTGTTAATGGATTCCCTGGCTAGTTTATGTATTAGGCAAAAGGCAGACTGGGGATGATGAGAAATCAAGAAGATAACTGTTCCTTGCATTAACCATTATTTACATCAGCAGCTGAAGCATTCTTGAGTTTTGGCAAAAAAAAATATTGGTAAGGAAATAATTTAGGGACTATAATTTAGGACCTTCTCCCAGCCATGAAATATCACTGAGGAGAGAGTAAAAACATGCATGATTGAGGAGCTGGTCATTTGGGGAGGGGGTATCTGTGTCACAGGGCTGCTGGTGCTGTGGTCAGTGTCAGGGAGCTGCCTGGAAGTTGATAAAGTTGGACATGGGCCTGCTTGGGATCTGCTTTGAAAACTGATGCTACAGAACTACTGCAAAGGCTGTTAGAACACAGAAATATTTCTATTCGCTCTATAAACACACTCTGAACTTTTAATATGTACTGTATGTTCACAGCAATCATTTCCCATACCTCCGAGGCTAAATAATTTCTGAATAGCTAAATCAATTTGTCTTGTGTCTGTGTCATGTCACAGTAATGAAAGTTCCCTGTACTCTGGCGGTAGCAGCAAAGCAACTCTTGTTAAGGAGATGTGGGAGCTCTATCAAAGCTTCACTGTCTGAGCTATAACTCAGCAGCTGATTAACCAGTCAGCATGAGAAAGGAAGAGACAGCATGCCTCAGCTACCCATTGAGCCTACAGTGAGATTTTGTAATTAAGGCTGAAGTTTTATTTGAGGTCTGAAACTTAATAATACATGAAATGTACTGTAAGATCTAAAATCACCAAGGTCTTGATTTTGTAGCTTGCCTAAATGACCTGAGATTGCAAGGTTGTGTTGCACTTGCAGCCGAGCAGAGTGATGTTCACATAGGATTGTGACAGATGCACTAAAATTGGGTCAAGTCCTGCAAGTGAGTGAATGAAGAGAGGTTCTTCAAGAGCTTCATTGACTCCTTGTAGGACTTTGCTGGGCCGGCTGCTGGTAGGGTCTTTTTGCTGCATCAAGAGAAGGCTGAGTTTGCTCATACCCCAGGGAGGTTCTGCAAATGCAGCCCCCTCCCACGGGCTGAAGCAAATGTTTTGAATTAATACCTGGAAATAGGAATTTCCATGAAAGGAATTTCCATAAGGATTGGATATATATTTATATGTATGTCTCTTTTTTTTATCTTTGTGTTCCTGAGAAAGATACCTGTGGAAAAATGTACAATAACAGGTCCTCGTTCTTTGGAGTGACATTTAGGGTAGGACAGAAGCTGGTATCACCTTCACTTTGTCTTAAAAGACAAGCATATATTCATCCAAGGGAGTTGGAATAGCTTCAGAGGAACTTGTTCAGGTTAGAACTTTTCATTTATGGGAGATGTTTTGGCTGGGAATATCACGATTTTTTGAAGGTTTTATTAGCTAAAGTTATGAAAGACTCCTGTAAGACAAATCAAGTACCAGTTCTTGGCCTGGATTCATGTGTTTCTGTTGCCTTGCTTACATACGAAATGTGGCTGTGTGAATCATTATCACTTCTAATTTTTTAGTATGTTGAAAAACAGGATCAAAAAGGAAAAAAAAAATGAAACCAAATTGTCTTCCACATTCCTGTGCTGCAGATCAATAGCATGGGGATATATTGCCTGGATGTCAGCCCATTTTATAAATGAATATATCTCGAAGATTGCTTTACTGGCCGACAAACGCCAAGAACAGGATGACAGTCTAATTCCTTGCATAGCAACAGCTAACATGAAATCAGGTACACTCTGGGAAATGCAAGTGCTGTTCGAGCGAGGTTATGGATACAGGCATTGTTTCTTGGTTTATGTTTGGCCCATGGTAGGTATTAACTGGCCATTTGTCTGATGTCAGACAAGTCTTTTTGTTTAAAAAGTTAAACCAGCTGCTGTTTTGTAAGGGTATAAATTCTCACACTGCTGAATGCAATGGGAAGTGTTTCTTTGGTACAGTGTGGTTACACTTTCAGGTCCATAACACAAAATACATTGCCATAAATATCCCATTCTGCAACTGCCAGCATTGTCTTTATATGTAGTATCTGGCAGGCCAAGGATGAGGGGAGGTAGAGATTTAGCTTCCTCATCACCCATAGAGTTTTCCCTTTGTTGTTGTTCGACATACTTTTACTGGATCTGACTCATTTCCACTTACCTGTATTATTCCAAAAATGTGATTGTTGTTTCTGATCAAACAAGCTTCTTTTGGGGGAAGAAAAATCAGAAAAATGTGTTTGTGCCTTGTCTTTGAAGGAGATTGCTTAAAATAGCTTCAAGTTGCTACCAGCATTAGGCAGTTCTTCTGGAAGCACTATGTAAGAGTAGAAAAGGAAATGGGATCACAACATACATTTTATGGCAGTTCTGGATTTAGTTTATTAACTTTGCATTGCCAACCCCTCCAAGTTTGCAGTCTGTTCAGGTGTTGTTGGTTCTTGTAAGATAGGATTGCAGTTTGCCTTGATACAGTTTTTTTTGATGAATCCAATGTGCTTTTTAAATTCCCATCATGTTATCTGTGTGTTTTGCTGTTCCAGCTTGGTTTCTGGTTTTGCTGTTAGAGGGTTTTGTCAGATACTAGTCCAAACACACAGACTTGTACTGGATTTTAGGAAAAGAGACTCCAAAGGACCAGTGAAATCAGAATATGCTGTGCTGAAAAATGGCAAGAGTATGAGAATGGAGCCTAAGCTGACTGGATCTCTTTCCAAAATAATGCATCATGTGCAACCTAAGGCCTTGCCTTCTGGAAGGTGACAGTCCTTTCTCTGTGCTGCTGTGCCAGGAGTATAGGTGGATTAATGGCAAAGAGGCATTTGCTGATCATCCCCTGTGGAGTGGCAAGGGAACTCCATGGCTCCTGTTGCACAAGAGGAAAATGCTCTTCCCTAGCCTGGGAAAGACCCCCTGGCAATTAGGGTTTGATCAAGTGGAGCAGGTTGACCTCTCTGAGTGCATCTATTGGACACTAGCACTAAGGATAAAAGGCCCTCAGGCTGCTGGGGTCCCAGGAAGGAGTGGATAAAGCCTTTGGACTGACCTTACGTTCGTGGCCTTCTCCTTCCCCACGCACAGGGGAGGAGAAGCCAGCAAGCAGCAGCCTAATGAACTCACACTGAACAGCGAGAGCAGATTTCTTTGCCAAAATAATAATCTGAATGAGATTAGGAGAGGTTCAAGGATGAATGTACAGAGTGATAATGACTGGCAGCCTTTCTTATGCATCTTTCTCTTTAAATCCTTGTATGTGTTCTCCCAGGTATTCGTGGTCACCGTCTGGACCGTGGAGCTGTACATGGTGCCCCTGGCTTTGCTGGTGCTCTTTGCATACAATTTCTCCCTCGTCACAACAGGGAAGGTGAATAATGCCCAGGATGCCCAGGCAAGTAGAGTGGCAGTAACATTTCTGGCAGCCCCAGCTTGCCCCGAGAGAAGCGTCACACGTTTTAATGGCATTAAACTGGTTGTGTAGTTAAACAGCACTTCTATTTCAAAGTTACTGAAAAGAAACCTCAACCCTCTCAATTTTCATTATTCAATTAAAGCAATAAACCGTTCAGAGTAGTAGGAGAGGGAGACGAGAGTCTGTAGGAGGAGGATTTCATTTACTAAATAACTACAAAGGTTTTTAAGTTGAATTAAGAAAGGCTTGCAAAGCAACAAGTTCCTAAAAAGCCATTCCCCTCCTGCCATTACACTTTGCAACACACTAATGATTCATGTTTCACAGAAGAGGAAAGTCAATAGAATCTAAAAAAGAATGTAGTTCTTTTAAACCTTGTCCTGTAATCTGAGGTTTTAAGAAGCTTTTATTCTTCCTTCCCACCCCCAGCTCTTAAAAGACAATTTTCTTTTCCACCAGAAATTTAGCCTTTGGTTTTTAACTTGTGAGAAAGAAAGGTTTAAATACAGAAATAATCACCAAGTGTGGCAAAGTGCTGCTGTTGGGGTATGAAATGTTATTTGATGTTAACCACTGTCTTTACTCCCATAACAATGGTAATTACAGCTAGAAAGGAGAGTAAATTCATGAATGTCCGTAGTATTTTCTTTCTAAAAGTGAAATAAATACAGTAATGAAACGGAAGCCGAAGGATAGCTTCCTTCTAACTTTAGATAAAAAGATGATTGACATTGGTAGCCATGAAGAATACCTTTACCTGAATGAGCCAGGTGGATTTTACACAAAAACATAATATCCTAGAATTAAAGAAGTCAATAGCTGGTTTATTAGTTTTAGTGTGAGAAGTTGCTCCTAGTTCAGTTTTCGTGTACTCCCAAGTGGAAAGATTCTTAGAAAACAGGAGAAGTTGCATTATCCAGACCAGGAGAGGCTTAATTTGAAAACATGGTAAAAGCAATGCTTTTCTCCAGTTTCAGCCAAGTCCAGAATAATGCAGAAAGATACTGTGTGTCTTCAGTGACTACTTGATTTCATCAAGAAAAGCAGAACGTCCCATGTGGGAGAATCCCAGGCAAACAGATGTTTTGTTTTTAATACAAAAGGCAGTAAAAAATAACAATAATAACTTACCCAGAAAAAATACACAGAGTGTACCTTCCAGCTCCTTCCCTCATCCTGTGGTGAGTTTCTTGCTTGTTCAGGTGAGGAGAGTCTCAAATAAGACAGAAAAATTGAGCAGAGCATCATTTAGGTGGACACTGCAAAAAGGCTATTTCTAATAATACAGCTGATTGTGGTAATGCTAAAGAAAGGTCCATCAGGAATTTGGCTCTTTTCCTGTCACACATTCTGCAGGCAATGCCATGCCATGAAATTCAGGGGTGCATTTTGCATAAGCAAAATCACACATCTGCCAAAGTGCTTTGCAGGATTGGGATCATATGGAACAAGTAGTCAAAGTGCCTTTAATATTACCTGATTCCTTTTTTATGTGTGTCTGTGATTCTAACCATCTGTAGGTCAAAAATAGACAATCAGGTGCTAGCCCCAGTCACATCTGTCCTGCAGATGAGAAAAGGTTTTCTTCAAAATACCAATGCTTTTTACACAGTCATTTATTTATTTTTTGCTTCTTCAGGCCTTGGCTGGATATTCACTGCCTTTGGTGTTTGTGTGCCAGCACACACATTCTGTGTATGCAGAGGAATGCAAGCAAGAGTCTTTGCAAAAGTGAACCTCAAGTTCTCTCTGATTTTTGTGCTATACAATGTGAATAACAGTATTAACCTTGTACTCCTGATCCACTTGCCAGGAGGCTAAATTCGTGAATATTGGTAAAATGTTTTATGATTTACAGATGGGGAGCTTCTATAGAAATTTAAACCATGATCAGTGTTAATTCAGCTGCTCAGGGTATTCCAGAGAGCCAAAGAATAAATCTGGGTATCTGAACTCTCAGTACCTTTTACATCCTAGATGCAACTGCTTTTTAGGGGAAAAAAAAGGAATTAAAAAACCCCAAAAGAGAAACACCCAACCCCCCAAGAAACCCTAAATCCAAACCATCTTTTTATTGTGATTCTTCACATTCTTTGCATGTTTGCTGTATTTAAACTTGTAGTACACAGATTCAAATGTAGCTATTAAATAACCAAGAAAAAAACTGGAGGACCCCATTAAAGGCTCAGTTTATTGAATACCTGAACTGAAAGCCAAGTGCTCCTAATTCCAAGCCTTCGCCAAGTCTTTTGTTTTCTGTCCTACCTGTCAGCACAGAAGTTAAAGGGAGGAAATAATGCTGTGTAGAAATCTGACTATGATTCTATGTGAGACTGATTATTTTCATACTAATGTGTTTTCTAAAGTCTAATGTTTCAGTAATGGCCCTAAAGGGAGGGAGCAGTCGTTGTGGCAGTGGGGATGGAACAAGTTGAGTGTGGAGTCCTCAGCCTTGACATACCACTTGGTTCGTTTGCAAGACTGAGAACAAAGCTGTTTACAGATAGTAAAAGTTGGCAATGAATTTGAAAGCCTGTTACCTTCAGATTACTGGACACAGCCACTAATGCTTTATTTAGACTTAAAATTTGTGTAGGGTATTGCGTGCTTTGTTCAGAATACCGTAAAAAAAAAGTCCTTGAATACAAAACACTATTTTGGAAAGGAAAAAGTGGTGGGGTTTTTTAATGACTTTCAGTAGAAGTGGGAGAAAATTGTATAGTGAAACGTTGTGGGAGTATCATAAGCTTTTTGAAAATTGCCTGTCACTGAAAAATAAGTGTTGTGTTTTGTAATATGGACATCTGCTTCTGCAGGAGCTTATGGGCTTGGATGAAGACGAGGATGAAGATGATAAGGTAAGCATCTCTCGCCATTGCGTTGGCTAGAATCAGAAGGATGCTGGGAGAACACAAACGAATCTTCTCTCCATAAATCTTCAGTTATTATCTGTATTAACTGGGAAAACAGTTGTCAGCAGTTTTCTGCTTGGCAGATGCGAGAGTAGGAAGGGGTTGGTTTGTGTAACTTTCCGCAGTGGCGGTGCCTGTGTGAGCCCTGAGCACCAACCGAGCCTAGGCAGCCCCACTTTGTGCCTGACCTGGTAGTGGGTACATGCTCATGAACGTGCACCTAGAGGGGTGTGTGTGGGTGGAGGAGGTGCAAAGACGTACACAAAGATGTACACAAGGATGTACAGTGCCCCCTCGCTGCCCATCGCTGGGTGACATTCTGTGCTAATGGCTTTCCCCAAACGATTTGGCATTTCCACTTCAGTAGGCCAGAATTGGTGTGATTTGTGGAGGGCTGGTTAGAATTTTCTCAACATTTCTTTCAGAGCCTGGGAAAAAAAACCAGTTTTAGTTCAGGGCTGAAATGTGGAAAGAATTGGAATTGGCAAGGCCTGTTTTTTATTTTTTTGGAACATACTTACTCATTCTTCTCACTGTGAAAAATTCATAGGATTTTTTTCCAAGTTTATCAAACCACAGTGACAAATGATAAAAGGATTAGAGGGCATGACATATGAAGAAAGATTAAGAGAACTTAATGTATACAGCTTGAAAAAACATAAGTAAGTGAAGGAGGATCTGATAATCTATAAATACTTTAAAGCTAAAAGGTGAGGAATTATTTAACGAGCAACAGCATGCAAAGGAACATTAGCTGTTAGGAAGAAAATGTTCACGAGGGGATGTGAAACTTTCAAATTGCATACTAAGTTAATAAGACTCTTCTTGAATATTCTATGTTTTAAAAGTGTTACAGTGAAATTGTTGATCATTAAGAAGTAAATCAATACCACAGCTAGCAAGTGCACCTTAACTCTTCTCAGTCACAGCCCCTAGGATTGAAGCTCAGCAGACTAATTGATGGGAATAGTTATTTAAATTTAATTTGCTCTTCTGTGGTGGTTATATTTTAATGAGCTACTAGAAATCCGTCAAAGTTATAAAGTGAAATTTAGGCAATCCAGCTGAATTACAAGTTTCTTGCAACACACAAGAGTTGTTTAAATGTTCTCATTTATAATTTACTTTTTGCATCGTAAAATTCGTCAGCTGAATGGACCAATATCTGAAACTCATCAGAAGTTGCTAAATGGAAGTTGCATATTTTTCAAAGGAATACTGCGTATCTCTAAAAATCAATAATTTCTATTTAGTGGGTACCTGGTTCTAGACACCTGTAAATATTATTTGTGTGATGCCTAAAGGTGTAACTTATTCACTGGAACAATCCCATTTACTTTCTTCTATTTTAATATTCCTGTTTTTCCCTTGCAAGTGCTGAGGTGGGAAAAAAGAAGTAAGAATGTATTAAACAGGTATCAAATCCCCTGTTTCCTGTGGTGTGCTATAGATTCATTGCTGCAATGCTAAAATATTCTAGGTTACATTTACCCTACATTTAACTCCAGTGGCTTTGGTTCTCTCTACAAATACCACTGGATCACTTCAGTATGGATTTAGTGACTTTGCATTTTTCCCTCCCCCCAGACAGCTTCACTGTCGTTCTCCTTCTTGGTTTATTTTAACTAAATGTGCAGATTTGGGAAAACTCCTGAGAGTCAGTGTTGAGCTGTTGATGATTTGGCCCTACCATTTTGTAATGGGAGCTGCCTCTCTCCCCATTTCACACACTCTCTGTGACTCTCTGACATGGAGAGCTGGTAGCACTGCCTAAAGCCTCTCACAGTAGACACCCCCAGCAGGCTTTCTCATGAAGATAACACTTTACATCCCAACATTTCAGTAATTATTCATAATTCATTTTAATTGTTATGAGTCTGTAGAATTCTGGCACAGATTTGCCAGAAGAGACAATTGCCAGCCCCTACATTTGTCCTATGACCAGTGCTGTGCAGAATTGCCTTAATGTCTTTGTTGTGCCCTGTGTGTACCCCCTTGCAGCAGTGATGGGCCACACTTGCACTCCCATGACTTTGCATCTTTAAGTACATTAGGTTATCCTAAGTCACTTTTCCAAGTCTGAGGGTGGCCAATGCTCTCTGGGGAGTGTAAGAAAAATGTAATTTTATGACACTATCTCATGGCAATGTCAACATTTAAACAGACAACTCTACTTTAAAAAGAACTCTGTGTATTTTTTTTCCCTCCCTAATACAAGAGCTCCCAAAGTTGAAATCTGGTAGTTGGGTTGTGGTGTACGAGGTCACTGTTTCTGTTTCCTGTCATCCTGCTGTATCAAAATACTCGCACACAGAGCCCTTCTGGGTTCTGCTGCCTGTTAGACATAACAGACCGTGCTTCTGGGAATTGTAACACACCCTCGAAGAGATGAACTGTTTACAAATTGTAAATACACAGACACTTAGTTCAAAAACCCAAGAGCAGATTAACTCCCTCCACCTAGACAATCTGTCTTAAATGACAGGGCTTAATTGCCGACTCCCCCGTCCTTTCCCCCTCTGCCCTCCCCACATACCAGCATGGAGGGCTGTAAAAGATAGCAGTGCTCTGTCCCTTTGGCACGGGCTCTTCAGTGGATAAATGCCTTTCAGATTTGTGCCATCTTGGACACAGAGTTCAGGCTGTGTCCTGTCAGCTCTGGGGTCTGTCAGGCTGAGTAAGGATTGTTTTAAAATTATATCACTGAAGCATCTTTAGTCTGCTGGTAAGAAGGTACAGACGAGCTGCATGGAACTCAGTTTAAGTTGTCTGATTGTTGACCACTTCTGTTTACTTTATTTATTTTTTTCTGTTTCTGATAATGACTGTAGAGTTCCAAGAGCAGACAACTGTGAATGATTGTGTCACAGCACCTGGCTGGAAAGAGCCTTGGAGTCTTCTTCATTGTCTGAATAAAAGTTTACATCTCCTCCACAACAGACCAAGCTTCATTTACTACTATTTTCAGGTCTCATAACTGGTTCAAAAGAAAATCAGAGACAAAACTACAAAAATCAACAACAATTCCTGTGTGCATTATTTTTGGTTTTGGTTTTTTTTTTTTTTTTGGAGGGTTTCTAGCCTGTGGTGAGCCAGTGTAGCCCTGCTTGGCTAGTGCAATGTAACAGGGAAGGATCAAATGATACTGTGGCTTTAAGCCAAGTTATTTGTCAACTTCCAAGAAATATTTAGTATCTTGTGTATTGGAAAAAAAAACAGAAGTGGAAAAAAATCACCAAAGAATAAAAATTCAATGTTTCTAATGTAGGAAATTCTCTGTCAAAAATAGGTACCAAAGATATACAAAGTTTTATGAACACAATTCAAAAAGACTTGGCCGAACAGATTGAAGTCAAATTCATCCAGTAGCAAACAGCTGACATTTTCCATTTGAGTTAGATTCAGCATGTGGAAACCTTCCGTATGGATCTTATTTGTACGGGTGGATTACGATGAAAATTGCATTAATTTTCTCCGCAGTAAAGGTCAGTAATTGAAACATGAACCAAAAGTCTATTGTGTAAGATGCTATATCCCCATACTTAGGAAAGGTCATCCAAGACAATATCATCTCATTGTTTTCTTCCCTGGAAGTATAAATAATTTCATTAGTTTTTCTTTTTCTCTTCAATACAACAATTGCAATATGATATTTCAACATCCCCCATTAAGACTGCTGAAGAGAAGTTATGGTAAGGACTTGAAAATGCCCCGTGATACACAGGGTTTGTTCAGACTGATGAGGAGCATCCACGTCCTCCACAGAATTACGGGCAAGATAGTGTCATAAAATGACTCAGTTCAGGAGTTGCTGTGGTTGGGCTTTGCTCTTTTCCAAGGAGCTTTCTTTGTACAAGAAACTGGGAGTTAAATGGTCTCTTGTTATGTCTTTTTTGCACTGCAGCATTGTCTAGGACTGGTCTTATCCACAGACACCCCATAAAGTGGCACAATCCTTATATAAGTGTCATGAGCCACGCATTCATAGGTTTAGAGGTGATGGGGGAGAGGAGTTTAAGGGAGGGGCTTGAAGAGGACTTTTAGATATCCTGGGCACTGTGGTACAGCTCTCCTCACAAAGAAACCTTAGCAGCCCTATGGCACTCCAAAATTCTCTCTCTTAGAAAGAATTACCTACCCAGATGTAGGTAAGCCAACACTGTAACTTCTCTAAATCTCTGGAGAAATATTAAGTGGTACTAGGCAGGTCACAGGACCAAGCACATGAACCTCAGGGCGTTCTCATCCCTTAAAAATTCCAACTATTTAAGATGTTGTTAAATTTTATTTTGAATTGGCCAGATACATTAATAGATCTCTCTTTCTCCTGTACCCCAAATTGCTGAAGATCATTGCCTCAATTATAGATGATGATCCAGTAGTTTAAGGTCTAAGCACCATGTGATTGTTCCTAAGTCTCATGTATTTCCAGGAGAAAGCACTTACTTTGACAAAACTTGTTTTCCTTTCCCTTTCCTTTTTTAAATCAAAGATGACTGATGACTTTTTATCTCCATTCAGAATTGATTCTTGCACATGTTCCTCACCTGAATTATGTTTTATTCTATTGTGACTGCAGATACTGCTTGAAAACTTGTGGCAATACCAGTCGACTTTGGGTTACTTTACACGTCTATGAAAACGTGAGCAAGTACAGAAAACGCTTCTTAAACCCCTTGCATTTCATGCCTGTGCTCAGAGAAAGGAACAGAATTATGACAGGGTTTTTCACATAAGATTTTTCTTGAGTTTGGCCTAAGAGACTTTTGCTGGTCCCCTGTGCATGGATGAAATTCATCTAATGTAGGCAGAGAAAGTGCAGGCATGGCTGAACAAGGCATGGAGTGGTCATCTTCTGCCCTTCAGGCAGTGTTCCCCAGCCTGACCTGTAGGATGATGTGCTATAGCTTTCCAAATGTGTCCTTTAAAGACCGATGCTGCTCTCCTTCATACCAGTCTGAAGTGATTCTATTGGCTATGGTGGAATTATTCCAGATTTCACACCTTTTTAACTGAGAGCATAAATTGACCTGTATGTGTTGCATTTCCTCTATTTGGTAATTATTTCAAGTACACTCAGATTCGCTAAATTTCCACAGGCAGGCACATTTGCAGCATGGTGTTAATAAACAAAAAGATCCTGTGATGCACAGTTTCAGGACTGCACGAGGCAACTGCTCAGAGTTTGGCAGCCGTCCTCTGCGGGTGCCCATCCTCCGGGAAGTGCCGAGGAGCTCTCCTCGACACGCAGCAGAGCCTGCAGCACAGGGCAGGGCAGTGACTCAGCAAGGCAGATTGCTGGGCTCCTCTCAGCCGCCTTTGGCTCCCACCGAAGGCAGGATCCAGTTCAAGGTTGCTGTGGTGACTGTTTTCAAAGCTCTGCCTGGAATTCATTTTAGCTACCAAGAGACTGTCTGTCACTCCATGGCTGCCACCTCCCACAAGAGCTTCATTCTGCTGCTAGACTGGAGCTGTTAGAGAAGTGTTCCCTGCAGACAATAGAGGCCAGTGGTCTGCTGTTTATACCCAATAAAATCCTTTTGCTTTCAGAAGTTCTTCATGGGCGAGTATTTTGGCCCTAAGATGTTGTTTGGCACAGGTTTTGCTGGACACCGGTAAGGTCAGAGTTTTGTAGTCCAGCAGAGAGCAAGTTGCAAATTAAATCCAACTTTGGCTAACTCTGCTTTTCTCTAAATAACTACAGCATGTTTTGTTGTTTTTTTTTTTTTTTTAGCAGAATAATAGTGGAGCAAAAAGGAGTGCATGCCTGAGCTATTTTCCTTTCTTTTCCCTTTCCATCAATCTTGTTTGTTGCTAATACACTGAAGAATTAATAACTGGTACGTTAGATAAATCCTGGTAAAACATTGCCCTAATGTGCTTGTAGCAGCAGTAGCATAATGAGACAGCTACTGTAAGAAAGCTAATCCCGAAAGTTAGACCAGCCCAGGGCTAGGCAGACTAATTCTTCCAATCCCTGAAGATATTCAGGATTTTCGTTCCTGACTGAGCTGCCTGTATCCTGTTTTCTTCCTCCTTTTGCATTAATCTGTATTTATGTTTTCTCCTCCCCTTTTCCTCATCTTTGCCCCAAGTGTTCCTCAGCTTTATATATTGAGTCTCCCTTGGCATGCCAGAAATCTGCTGATGAATACCACTTGTTTGAAAGTTGCATGCAAGATTTTTCTCTGCAAGTGTTTTCTATGAAATCCAAGTGAGCAAGTATTATGTAAAACTTACCCGTGGCTTCAAGCCTAACTTTTTGTCGTGTGCATTACAGCATGTTTTGTTGTTTCAGTATACATCAGTATACATTTGCAGAATTACACTTAGAGAACAACAGCAAAAATTGTCTGTGCATTTGGAGCGTTGCTTGCTGGTTTGGATGTATCCAGAGGAAAAATATTTGAAGGATAGATTTAAAAAATAGGAAACAGCTTTCTGTAAAGATGAAAGCTATTAATCATTGAAACAAATGATCAAAAGAAGTTAGAAGAAGATCTGCACCATCCAAGCTTTGAATTCAGTAATGGATGCTTGGCTGGAGAAGAAGCACTAATGGGTGGCATTTGGCCTTTGTTCCAGAGCAGGCAATTGAAGAATTTTGCATTCAGTGTCTTCCCCCATAACTCTTAGGATTTTCCCTCGCCAGACCAGCTCTGACTGTTGTAGCTCACCCTTTGTGAATTGCTGTTAGTGCTGGGGATGTCCTCCCCTGGCCTGCCCCATATTCTCTCTCTTTTAAAGTCTTCAGCATTGGAAGTCCCTCACTGTTGTGGTTCTGTGAAGGTTTCTTTTGCAGCTGACCCTAAATGTCTCAGAGCAGCATATGTTTCTTCCAGGGAAGGGAGATCCCAGAGCTGTGGTAACTCTTTAGGTGTGTTTGTATGTCCTGTTTAACTGTTGCATATTTCAGAAATAGAAAAGTCTAGGAGCATCTTCCAGCACAGCAGAGATTTGGTGTCTTCATTTCCGAGTTCAAGCTGATGTACGTTAGCTGGAGACAAAAGACTTAATTTCTGAAATTTATGTGTCTTGGGTGGTGTTGGTTTTTTTTCCCCTCCCATGACATGCTTAATCTTTTGTAAACCCCCTTTTGTGGTTTTGTTTAGGCAATTAATGTAGAAATGAAGGTTTCTTAAATCAGGATATGCAAGGAAGATTTGGAGTAACACACTGATTATATAATTAATTCTCAGTTGTAAATTCATTTTGATGGAGTTAATTCTTTCCCAGAGGCTGAAGACTAGTTTTGGTCCACCCACAGTGCTGTAATCAGCTAAGAAATAAAGAAGCAAAAGGCCTTGAAGGAATGGAAGTTTCCTGACTGGTTTTAGGGAAATAATGCCAGAAACAGGCAGGATATCTCATTTTCAATTAATGCAAAAGCTTCTGAGCTGTGATCTTGAACTACCTCTATCCAAACCTGGTTTTCAAGCAGTATAATATATTGAGGCCAAAAGATATCAGAAAGGAATGATACCTGAACAGGATGGAGAAAAATTGCATGGATGGGGAACTGTGCTTAGCGGAATATGTATTTTGGATTCCTTTTTTACATTTTCCGTGAACACAACAGTGTTCAAATACAGCTTTCTCTATGACAGTTGCCATTTGCCAATAAATAGTGTCCAGTGTCTGTCATCCTGATGGACTCTTACTGCTTCTGACAGTGTTTTGTGGGGTGCTGGCTTCACAAAGCATAAACAGCACTCCAAAACCTAAATAATTTGGAAAATCCTGTTTACTGTACTCCATTCGCTTGCTTCTCTGTTGCTTAACCAGTGACCTAATAATCCTGTCCATGTGTTTAGACTGCAGGTTTCCAGAACAAAACAACAGTAACAAAGAAACAATATTGACAAATTCCCAGGATTTTCAAATGAAAATGCACACCGTGCGTACTGCAGGGACAGTTGCAGCCTATTTTTCCCTTGAATAACTGATTTTATTTATGAGGCTTTCTTAACCCAGTTTGTCTCTGCCTTTACATTGGTTGGCCATATTTTGTATCAGAAATTGAAAGCACTGTTGTCCAAGGGTGATTTTAGCATGCAGCCAGGTGAGCGTGGGCATGCAGTTGTCATGACTTAGGCAGTGATAGTTTCTGGTTTATTTTCTGGCTCTGCTTCGTGGCTGCAGCGGGAGTTGTGTTGTGTTGTGTTGGTTAAACTGCATTATCACCACATCTCTGAGCTCCATCGAGGACGTGTAAATGAAGTCAGCATGATGCAGATAGAGCTGGCAGATGATCTGCCTTGCAGCTCTTGGCGGCAAGAGTAGGCTTGCCCTGCAATATCGCTTCATTTAAGTGGTTTCTTTACCCCTCTGCCTGAATTTGGGCAGAATGAAATTCCCACTGTCTGGTTTTCCGTGAGCTGCTCCCCAGTTTCTGCTTCCAAGTTTGGTAGGAAAAAAGCCAACTCTGGCTAGAGGACTGTTGTACCATTCCAGTGAGGAAATAGTTAAATATAATTTCAATGTGTCATTTACATTTGAGCCTAACGAGATTATAACTGGAGCTGTGTGAAAATGACTTTTTGGTGCTATTTTCACATAAACTGACTATTTATTTATTTATTTTGTTCTGGGGTTATTTCACACCCCAAGGGTTTCATTTTTGTTGGTTGTTTTATTAATGTAAAAATACTCATTTTCACACCCAAATGTGTGATTATTTAAAATGCTGCTTCTATTCATTGTGCACTGACTTGCAACCTAAAGGCAAATATTCAAATGTCTGGAGCTTGATAACTCCATAGTGGTTTTGGCTGGCTTTTTAAACTCAAAAATTACTGGGAAGAGAAATGGGCAGTAAGTAATTCAAAGTGGTTGAAGGGCTGCATTCCCATGCCTGCCTCTCAGCATCCAAGGATGGGTCACAGGTTATCCCGGCACACTCTGTAGAGTGGTGCCCTGTCTCAGGTGCACACAGACTCTCTCTCAGCATGGTAGTGCCGAAATTCTGGAGCAAGAGCCCTCACCTCTGTGGCCCTGTGTGACTTTAAACAGCCTCTGACCCTGTCCTGCATGGAGGAATAATGTGGATGACAACACAGAGGCAGAATTGCAGCAGTATTGATGCAAATGTCTCTGGCCCTTGCTCATTCCACCCACCCTTTCCTCTACCTTTCTTCTACTTCGTGTGGGACACAGACAGCAGGGATACAAAATGCTCTTTGCCGCCATCTCCCCTCTCTGGGAACAGATTGGTTAAAACACAGCCTAAAATGTTTTGTTGGGTTTCTTTTTTGTTTGTTTTTTTTTTTTCCCGCTAAATTGGACTGATTTTGAAGTGTCTAAATGTGATGTAAAATCAGTGTCCAGGGCTCCGCATTTTGTAATAAGTGAATGTTTTGCTGATTTCTTGCTAGAATATCTGCAACCACACCAATTTGCGTGCCTGTATGTGTGTTAGATTGCTGGCAAAGAAATGCTGAATGCTGATAATTGTATACTGGTTTTCAAGCCTGATTTAAGTAATTTTGATTTTTAATTCATTCTGTGCTTCCTTTTTATTTCTGCACATGTGTAGTAATGTCCTGTAATGTTGTTGCCTAAAATAAGCAGTAAGAAATGAAGTTGAGATGGCCGATGTAAAGGGAAAATGACATTTTGTCCTTTGATTCTTTTTTTTTTTCCCAGAAAAAGAATAAGTGTCTGTATACAGAATGATCAAAAAATATTGCATTCACTGTCTTGCTGCTAATTTATATACACAAAACAGCATGGCTGTGGGGAGCCTACAAAGCTCAGAAAAGTGATATTTAGAAGTTCTGCACAAGAATATATTTGTTCTTGAGGAGCACTGAGCAGCCAGCACTCCACACCGGGGCGCTCAGCACCTCTTGTGCTTTGGCATCCAGCTGGGTTCTTTTGTGAAATCCTGGTTGAGATCCTGCAGTCGAGTTGTATTAGAAGGTGAAGAAACATCTGCCCATGTGTTGAGGAAAAGGAAGAAAATACAGGGATCGATAGAAATAATGTTATTTCTATGTGATAAACCCAGGGTGTTTGTTCTCTCCTGCCTTCAGTGAAATCCTTGAGTTCACAGATGGATCAGCAGTGCTGGAAATCTTACTTTCACCACATATCTGTGAACACCCTGGCAAATTATTAAAAGTTTTGGTTTTCTGGTTTGTTTTGATCAGGAATCTGAGAAAAAGGGGCTAATTGAGAGAATCCACATGGTCCAAGAGATCATCATAACTGTTCAAAGCATCCTGGAAGAAATAGCATCATTTGGAGAGAGGATTAAAAAGTAAGTAATAATTTTTTATTTCTTAGCTGTGATTTGCAGGGTAGCAGAACCAAGAGGATCAAGGTGGAGGAAATGTCTTGCTCCAAAAATGGCTGCAGCTGGATAACCTGGCCAGTTCCACCACTGCTTCTTCTCCTACCGTCTTTCATTCCAAAAAACCTTTGCAAAGCACAGAGAAGAAGAGAAGCCGTGTGCTTTACTGATGTAGCTTTCATGTCTGCCTATATTTCTGGTCTTGCTTGTTTGTGATGGAGTGGGGAGTCATGGATGCCACAGATATTGCTTGGAGATGTGGGCACAGAAGCATCAGGCATTTATTTTCAGTCCCATCACAGAAAGTAGGTACTGATGGTCAGTGTTGCCTTTCCCACGCCCTCCCCATCCTGACCTGGCTGCAGGGGTTACCAGTCACTTGTGCCCCTGGCCAACACATTGATCTTCCTCTGTCTTTACCATTTTGAGCTGTCTGCTTCCTGTTGGTGCCACGAGGAAGCCCAAAGGGGGTTTTCAGGGTCTCATTGCAGGGGGGGAGGCTCAGAGGGTATTCCTGACCTTAAAAAGGAGGGAGGTGAAGAGCCTAAAAAAAAAAAAAAAAGTTAAAAATCCCACACACAAACACACACAAACCTTTTATAACTCAGTCTTTGTTGGTGCTTAATTGATCCATATTGTCTTCTGTTTTGAACACAAAGTGATGGTTTGTCACCAAGCCTCACTTTAATGAGGAGCTGGGTTCAGGCTAAAAATACAGCAACCGCATGTGCTGTGGTGGCACGCTGGCCACCCCAGCTGGGCTGGAAGTGGCCTGAAGATGTATTCCAGTCTATGAACAGGGCACTGTTCTGCCCAGCTGCGTGGCAGGAAGACTCAAAGCACTTAAACACTATTAATTCTTGTATTCATTTTGGTAACAATGGTCTTAAAGAACACATTGGGTATTAATGTGGACGCCCGATGTAATTTCAGAAGAATTCTGTTGTAGCTCGGCAGTGATGTGCCATTAAAAAAATTGCTATCAAAGTTTTTTTTGTAAGTGACAGACTGAATTGTGCTACAGTTTCCGTCTGTCACTCCAGTTACACAATCGTAGGGAGTTTTCATAGTTTAACTCAATTGAGCTGTTTTGCTATTTTTTTTTTTCCTTTAACTTAAGCTACATTGATTGATAATGATGGGTCCTCTCCCACCTATTTTTACTTAATATTTAATACGTCTATTGAAGCTTAAATGTAATTCTTGAAGCGTCCTATTAATTTTATCTGTCAAGGGAAGTTTGTCTTATTTTATAGCCTGATAAGCGGTCCAGATTCATTCTCTCTTCTTCCTACTCCCCGTGATATGAAGAAGTTAGCAGGCAGATTGTGTGAAACAGAGATGCCCAGATCCATAAATCCACCTGTGGACTAACTGGCATCCTTGCAGCCCAGGTATCTCAACGTTTGGTGCAGGCCATAGGGTTATGTCTTACATGGGCACAGAGGGACAGAGTAATTTCTAAGATGTGTTAGCAGTAGATCCTCACCTTAAGTTCATCATTGACTTGCAGATGAGAGGTCTGAGTGAAATAAAATCCTGGTTTTTACTACAATGTGGCCAAAGCCTGAAATGCTGTAGTAACTGAGCTTTTCAAGAGTGCTCCTCTTGGGAAAAATCCGATGTGGATTATTGGAATGCAGAAGCTTGGGCTGCTGCTGGCTTACTACAGCTTATCCAAGCCAGCCTCCTATATTCAGTGTAGTAAGGAATTGTTGAAAATGTAAAGACATAGGAGAAAATTTTTATGTATGTACACAGGTTTATAGAAAATATTATGGCCTTAATGTTATACAGAGAAATTACTCGAGCTGCTCGTTCACGGTTTAGCACCATAATTAATCCAATGCCAGTTATTTGTTGGGGTTGGCTCTGGCTGCCTGGGACAGCTGAGCCGTGCCCTGACACCCATCTCGTGTCATCCCCACTGTGGCCCAGCGGAGCCGGCTCCGATGGCTCGGCCCCGGCACGGCCCCGTCTCCAGATCAGATAATCTGCTCATGAATAATGGAGAGCTGACTGGCGAGCAGAGATGTGTAACAAGTGCGACACGTAGAAGGAGAAACAAAAACAACTCACTTACATGCCTAACAACTTCACTGAGCTCCCCAGGGCTCCTCTTCTCTCTCCTTATCAAGGTATCTGCCTCTCAGGTATCTCCCTTAATGTATTATAACATCCAGATGTAGGTAGGAACCTGCTTATCCACCTTCCAAAGGGTCTGCAATTTACAGTGTATCCGACTGCACCGAGCACTGCAAAGAGGTCATTAAATTATTATTGGGTAGCAGAGCACAAACAGTGTCCAAGAACAGAAATGTTGAGAAGGATTGGTTTTTTTTTCCTTACAGCACATTCAACTGGACGGTGCCTTTCCTCTCTGTCCTGGCCTGCTTGGTCCTGGCAGCAGCAACAGTTATTTTGTATTTTATACCACTGAGGTACATTGTTTTAATCTGGGGTAAGTACTCCACTGTGTCTCATTTGTATGAGATAAGTACAATATATGTCTGCAGAATGAAATCAAACAAGCTTTAAATGACCTGTTACACAGACAAACAAGTGCTGTTGCTTAGAGGTGAATAAAGATGTTATGAACTTCTTAAAATTACCATTTCTCCCCCCTGGGTTACCCGATAATTTGCTTTTCTTAGGGTTCTTTATATGTTTCCAACAGCACCACAAGAAGAGCATTAGCCTAGATAAGCTACTTTCAGTGTTATTTTTCTTCTGCAGGAAAGTAATTAGCTTCCTGGTGCTGGAGCCCTCCAGCTGGGAAATGGTAGGAAGTGGACAAGATGTGTTTGCAGAGCTGGACCACGTAGATTTGGACCCTGGGAGCCTTTTGGGTCTGAGTATCCTGGCAGTCAGGACAGGCTATGCCCAGTGGGATACACTGAGCATCTCATTTTGTCATGGGTCAGAAAGTATTTGTATGAAGATGGATCATGAAATAAAAGAGGAGCTTTTAAAAATTAAAACTTTCTTGATGGTGTTATGAAGAAATGTGAGATCATCTTTCACAGAAGGATATGGCATTCAAGGGCATAGGACAAAGGGGAATGGCTTTAAACAGAAAGAGGGCAGGTTTAGATTAGATGTGAGGAAGAAATTCTTCCCTGTGAGGGTGGTGAGGCCCTGGCACAGGTTGCCCAGAGAAGCTGTGGATGCCCCATCCCTGGAAGTGTTCAAGGCCAGGTTGGACGGGGCTTGGAACAACCTGGGATAGTGGAAGGTGTCCCTGCCCGTGGCAGGGGGTTGGATTGAGATGGTCTTTAAGATGCCCTCCAACCCAAACCATTCTAAGATTCCAGCTGCTGATGACTTTCTACATCTCCAAATGGCCTCCTGTCTTATTTAGGGTGCCAACTTTTATCTCAGCCTTGAGGTAGAAAGGTGTGGAGAACATAATGCAGGTAAATCCTCACTGACCTGCAGAAGCTGAGCCCCGATGTTGCTCTGGGTTGTAGGGACCCTGTGTCACCCCTGGGGCTGAGCCATTGGCTGCTGTCTTGGCTCTCCTGGATGTAGAAAAGGGAAGGAATGAGAAGGTGGCATTAAAAAAAGCCATTCTTGGGCAACAGCAACAAAGAAATAAAGGATTAAATCAAACAAAAGAAAGGGCAAAAGGAAAGGGAGGAAATTGCTGGGAGTAAAAAGTTCAGTAACAAAATATTGTTGTTCTTGTGTGGAAGACATGGTGAGTACATGAAAACCATACATCCATTCAACATCATCTGGAGTGACAGGGCCTTCAAATATGATACATGTTAAACAACTACCCTGTGGCAAGGCCTCAAAAGACCTTATGGTATTTTCTGATTTTTAAAAATCAGGTACACAGAAAATTGTGTTGTCATTTTGCTACAAGTATATGGCTTAAAAGCCGAATCTCAGATGTGAAGCAGGTACATTCCAGGGAGAGGAGAAGGCTGGAGCAGCCATCCATTTGAAATCACTTTCAGGGAAACCACTGTGAGATTTTGGACAGGGGCATGATGGAATTGAATGCTGTAATATGATCCTCAGAGACAACCAACATTTGAATTTTTTGCTGTTCTTTAAAATGGGTTAGCTGATTTTCTTCACCTCATGCAAAGCAAGAGAAGACCTTATGAACTCCACAGTAAAATGAACATTACACTCCCATGGATCTTCTGTCCAGACCAGGGACCACCTCTGCCAGCTCTAATGTAGCTAAGTCCATGGACTCCATGGACTGCTATTGCTGCAGTTAATAAGCCAAATTATTCACACAAAGATCAAACTAAACTAAACCTTGTGATAAGGTTTTACGGTGTCCCACAGCATCATGATATGGCTAGTTTGGCAAATGTGGCTCTGCCGAAAGGGGATAAGCCGTGACTGATGGGGAAGGGAAGCTTTCATTTTCTGAAGAAATGGAAGGGAAAAAAGCCATTTTCCTGCCCAGTTTTCTTCAGGATCTTCCAATTGCCTGGGCAAGAAGAGAGGAGATGTTTTTGGTCATGTAGGGTAGCAGACTTAACAGCACACTTGGTTTTAAATGTGTGTATTCTCCCCAGAGTATCCCCCAGAATGAATTCATGCTGCCGTCTCTTTTCACCGCTTTATTGGCGACACATGATCCTGAAAGTAGAGAAATATTTTATCAATAATGTCCTCTGCTTCCTCCAAGAGGCACTTGTGAGTGATTCCGTGTGACAGGGAACATGTGTGTGGCTTTAAGTCTGAGGCAAGGTTTTCACACTAATTTTTACTTCTGAATCCCCCTTCTCTTTTTCACCTTGCCTGAACAAATTTAGAGGGAGGGAGTAGAAAAGGGTTGTATTATTTTGTTTGCCTTTTTTTTAAATTTTTCTTTTTTTTATGCTAGGCATAAATAAATTTACTAAGAAGCTTAGAAATCCCTATGCCATCGACAATAATGAGCTACTAGATTTCCTCTCCAGGGTACCATCTGATGTTCAAAAGGTAAGTAATGAATGGCCACAGCCAACGGAGGCAGGGAGTGACACTGAGAGCGGCTGGGTGCTCCGTTTGGGAATACAATGCCAAAGACTTTTGAATAACAGAGATAAGGAATCAGGGGAAAATCCACAAAGGGATGGGGAAAGAGTGTTAGAAGAGAGGGGAGCCAAAGTCCTTTGTCAGAAGGATAAAATGATTGCAGAAAAATTATCCTGAAAAGACCTACTTAAAAATGATCTGGAAAATCACTCAGTGTGGTTACTGAGCTATGGTTTTCGTCACCTTTCTGCTCCGGTATTTGTACAGAGGGAGGAGAAAAATAGTCTCTTTGATAGAGATAACCATCCAAAAGGATTTACTGAATTCTCCTTTTTCTCAAGACAGGGGGAGGAATGGGGGGAATTATTTCTGTGACATTGTGCTTGAGCTCCAGGCCTCCTTTGGACAATGCCCTGCTCATCTTTTTCTTTAAAGAAAACCTTGAAATGTGTATAAAATACTCTGCAGTTGATCAGATCAATCTTCTACCATTATGGAATTATAAGTTTTAATCTAACCAGAATCTATCCTCCCTCAGTTTCAGTCAAGTTTTGTCTCTTCTCCCATTTCTTTGAAACAACAACGCTGTCTTCAGCAATCTCGCCTATCTTCCTGGAAATTATTTGAACAATAAGCCCTTTAGAATGTCGAGATCTGTTTATTTCTCTTGGAGGAGGGAAAATAGTCTTGCTGGGTAATGAAGCCACACAACATAAAGGATCCTTTCTTTTGTTTTAACTAACTGGAATCTGTGTCCTCGGGCCATGATCTTGATGCCCTGGATCCCTCTGACATTGTACCTTCTCTGTGAATCCTGGCACTTTTCCCTGTGAGGTGCTGCTCACTGGGAATAAGGGAATCACAATCTCACCTATAGTGACTTTATGCTGTTGGAGACAGAAATTGAATTGCTCACATGCAGTGTTGAGGCTTTAGGTAGAAGCAGGTTTGGAAAAAGCTTCTGGTGACATTTATCTCAAGAGGCCACCAGACTGGTTGGTGGCAGCACTAATAATAGGAAAGAAATCTCACCATGGACTGGTGGGAGGAAAAATGCTAAGCAGGAACAATCATAGAGCCATTAAGCTTCAGTGTATTTTTATTTGTTGTCTTTGCTCTTGTAGAGGCCACTAGATTTGCAGTGATGGTTTGCATATGCCCTTAAAGTGTTTATGTTTAAAGATAACCTGCTTTTCTATTTATGCTTTATTTAACATTTACACTTAGAACATTGCCTTGCGTGGTTTCTATCATATTGGGATCCTTTGAGCTCTCCAAAGAAAATGATCACCATTTTCTATGGGAGGAATGATAAAAGTTCCTTGGATGGGACAAACCTTGGAATTTTCCACTAGTTCTGAAAATAGTGACAGCCACACACTTCAAGGACAAGTCATCCATGGAAGCTCCAAAGCCCCTCTGTCTGTTTTATGTGCTGTTAGTGCATCAGCATTTCACTGGGGTGCTGCAATGAGTTAGAAACTACTCCTGTCTGTACAGTACCCATTTACAACCACGTGTGTTAGACAGAAGACAAGAGGAGGAGTGAAAAAGATGGTGTGTTCAGCCAAATTTTCCCCATGATTTCAGTGGGAATGCTTTTGTCTAGCACAACAGACAATTTGGAGATTACACCGTCCTTGACAGTGTACCACATGGGTTTTAACCATTATATTGTATACGATTTTTTTTTGAAAAGTGGAGGTAGCTTTGTCCAGGTTCTATTTGGGAGAATACTTTCCTTTTTTGAAATGATTAAGTATTTCAGCATCCCAAGGTCTGTGTATGGTTTTGACAACCATCATCTTCTGTCTATTGGGATCCACTTGAATTGAGACTCCTGAGAGAAGTTTATTAAACTTACAGGTTAATGCCAGAAAGATAAGAAAAACAACTCCCTAACCAAAACAAACCCAAAAGATCTACCGTACATTGCTGAAATCAGGTAGAACCCCATGTATCTCATTAGAAAAATCTGCTTTTAATATTTTTGTTTCAAGAAATGATGCATGACTTCTCAAATCCTTCCTGCAATTAATCCCCCATGTTCCTGTGTTTAGAAAATGATTCATTACTTTTGAACCTTCCCTAGTTTCCCTTGGTTTGTCCTGGGGGAGCCATTAACACACACCGTAGTGAGCTAGAGTTACCTCAGTGCAGACGTCATGTCTGTTTGTTTTTACAGGTGCAGCACGCTGAATTGAAACCATACAGCAGCTCCAGCCCCATCAGGAAGAAGCGGAGCGCGCTGTAGGATGCGGCGGGATTTCGGAGTGCAGCATCTCCCTCCCTGCACTCGCGTGCACACACAGCAGCCCTCCCCTCCTTCTCGCTTCTGAACAACACTAGAATCGCTGCCACAGACTTTCTCTTTCTCGGAAGATGTGGTTTTTGATAAACACCTATCTCGGGTTTCTTTTCTGGGTTGTCTTTTTGGCATGGAGTCCCAAAAAAGAGCAAGGTGAAACATGGATTAGTTTGTGGGGTGGGGAGGAGAATGGGAGAGGATGGTGCAACTGCACCTTTTATTTTTCTTTTTTTTTTTTCCTGTTGATTGCAGAGACAAGGCTGGATATGGCAGCACTCCCTGTGTTATGTAGGAAGAGATAATTCTGCTTAGTGTAGCAGATCAGCTGAGCTGATGTGAGGAGATGCTCTGAACCAGTTTTTAACATATCCAACAGATTTACATTAAGATATGAAAGCTATTCTTTTCTGAGTTAAATCACTGTGCCTAGAAAGGTTTAAGCTCTGAATTAACGAGTCTTTGATACCCATCTTCTGTTCAAGCAGTGTACATTGTAAAAAGTTTTTTATCATAATTAGCAGAAAGAGCTAGGAGCTCCAACAGTATCTCAATATTTCATCCAGCACTTGTGGGTTTTTCTTTTTCCTTTTTTTTTTCCTTTTTTTTGTCTCTTTTTTTTTTTTTTTTTTTTTAAGCTCAGCCTGTGGTTAACTCTTTGTATACTGGAATCATCAGAGATCCATTGCTGGCAATGGATGCATGAAAACCTTATGCCGTGAAAGGATTAAGAGAAAAGGCTAACTCAGTGACCTGAAGAGACTCTGTTGGCTTGCCTTTTATAATTCCATCTCATCAGATATTTTCAGCATAGCTGTTGTTTTCCTGTCTAAATCCAGAGGGGTCAACACTACAGATCCAAGAGAAAAAAAACACTTTATAGCCTTAAAGAAACAAGTGCTTGTGCAGAAAGAGAGCACGTGCCCAATGACGTGGTTGTGCAATAGTGTGCAGGCTTTGGTCCACCACTGATGTCTTCTTGCAGTCTTTCCTGGTGGTTCACAAGGAGAGGACCCAAAACTGAAGTCAAGTGGAAAGTGAGCAATGAAAAGACAGAAGAAAGGACCCCCTTTTGTGTTCTGAGGAGAATGTGGTTTCTTGCTTGCTTACCAATCTTTTAGCAATTGTGCATTTGCTTTATGTGTTTCAGAAAACCAGCATCATTCCCCAGTTGTTTGACTGGGGAAACTGAAACCCAGAATCATATGTAAAACCTGCTTAATTTTGGTGATACTGCAGCCTTCAGTCCTTTGGGTGCTGTGGGACATTTTTGGGAGTGACTTTGTCAGCACAATTCATTGGTAGCACAAGAGCTGGAGTTGTTGGTTTTGATTCCCAGGCAGGGATTACCACCAGCATTCCCTGGGGTAGTTGACAGTACAAAGAAATAAAGAAACCTGAGAGACAGGATTCTTTTTGCCAAAAAAATAAAAAAGCTTTGAAATTCATCTAATAAAAGGTAAAATGGTTAAAACCTTGCTTATGGGTTGGTGATCCAGATGGAGTTGTGTGTGGCTCCATAGCAGAATCTCGTGGGGCTGTTGCAGGAATTTGAAGAAGGAAAACTAACAGCAAACTATCTTCCACTGGGTTATTAGCCAGATTCAGTAATTTTTCATAAGTTTATTTTTTGAAGTCCCACTGTGCCTTTGAATAAGGACAGGCACATTTTCATATACTTGATTGGCTAAAGAATGTATTTTGCCCATGCAAAGCTGTGTGTAGCTGCAAATGGAAGGATTGAGGAAAGATTATCCTGGTTTAAAAAGCCACAAAAATGCCTCTTTGTTTGCACGTGTGCTTGTGTACCATGCATATACAGAGTTGTGTATAAAGAGTACATGTATAATGTATTTATAGGCGAGTGTGTGGGGGAAAATGGGTGAATATATAGATTTAAAAACCTTGAAAATGTTTATGAAAAATGCCAAAGATTCTAAAGCTTATCATCTTGCGTCTGTTCTTCTTCATTTTGTATCTTTCCCGGCATGTCTCTCTGGCTGAGCCAGATCTCTGCATGATTTGATTTACTTCAACTTAATGAAGCTGGTTGGAAAGAGCCTTGTAGAAATTACAAAATCTCCAGTAAATCTCCTTCTTGTACATACAATAGATGTCCATGGAACCCTTTTGTTAAACCAGTTTCTCAATCTTCTCTGTAAACAATGCCTCATTGTCTCGCTTAAAACTATCATCTGGTTTATCATACTGTAATCTTGTCATTTTGTAAGGACCAAAGTCAGGCATATTTAAGCAGGCGTGTGGGATCTGATCGTTGATTTGAGTGAAAACATTCAACTGCAGGAAAAACTGTTTATTTATTCAGAAATTCGTATTGATACTTTAGTAGTTTGGGGTTTTTTTTTTCTGTAGATTTTTCCACATGGAACTGATTTCTGTTCAGGAGACAGGGTGACGTCTTTATCCTCTTTTTGTTCAGGTGTAGATATGTTGAGTTTCAGAATAATTTGTGTTAATTGTTATGCTGGAGACATACCAAATGAAGGGGTTTGGATGGTCCAGTACCTATATATGTTGTAATGAGCTCTTTGTTTTGATAAATGCTGTTTGAAATGCAATAAACATCTGAGGTTAAGCTGATGCCTTTAATTTATCTGGATTAGGAGATATGTTTCCCATTTTTTGCAAAATACTGTGCTGTAATATTTAGTATCTGACAAGGTAAGCCAGTATATCCCTTGGCAGTGCAGTGTAACAATTAACACTGGAGTTCGCTTGGAGTAAGGAGGGTAAGTGCATCTCCTGCTGCAGCAGGAAATGCAGTAAAGCCTTGCCCCTCCTACCTGCAAGTCTTTAGTGGGATTTTCTAGGCCCAGCTTAAAGGAAAGGAGGGTTATGTGCACTTACTGCACAGTCCACTTATCAAACTCTATATTCAGATTTGTCATGTGATTCTTAAAGCGAGACTATCTCTCTGTGTCCATTTTTCTGGGCAAATTATCAATTTTTACATTTTTAGTCTATTCAACATATAGCATAGAAATTACAAACTTACATTTTTACTTCAAGGTAGTCATTTCAGGGCATTTGCAGTCTGAAGTTTTTAAGACCTGAAGCCATTCAGAAGTTTCAGTCTAACTTTGGGTCTTTTGGATTGTAGAATCGTGGAGATAACAGGAATGTGGAGGGTGTCCACTGACTGTACAGTGTGTAGATAACTGGATATTACATGTATGTGCCCATGCAATATTTACTCACATTTGCCCAAACATAAGGTGCTGCTGAAAGTTTGGTTTTTTTGAATATTCATGAGTAGGACTCAAGACTTGGCTTCCCTACAAATCATTGTTAGTAAAAGTCAATCACTGAAACGCACCTTGTGGGAAGCAAGCAAGCAACTGAGTAAAGCACAGCTGGAAATGCCACACACCTTTCGTTTTTCTCTGCTTGAAAATCTCCAACTTTAACCTTCAGCCACAGCTCTGCTTCCCCATCAGTCGCCTCCTGAGCCACCCACAAAGCAGAGGAGAGCCCAGCCTTTGTCCTGCTGCCAGGGGTCCCGCTGGAGAGCCTGCCCAGCAAACCACACCCAGCACCCCTCTGCATCGGAAAGGGAAACTGCTTGTCCCCTAGAAATTAAACTGGCTGCTGCTAATTCCCTGCCTGGGGTAAGAGTACAGCTACTCCCTGAACTGGGCTGTCCCACTAGAAAACTGAGGCTTGCCGTTTAATTTCCTGTGCACTATATGGGGCTACGTTTTATTTTAAATGTTTAATTTGGAGGGCCTGATTCTGCAGGCCTTACCACCAGTGGAACTGGAGTTGTTTTCCTGTCAGGCCAGTAGGTTCACACCAGGAAGGAATTTGGCTTCTCTGATACCTTAATTAAAAAATTGACGAAATACATTCTAACCAAAACTTAACCTTCAAATTTTCCATCCTTTAACGAAGCTGACAGACTGTTTTGGAAATGTTAGCTTTGGCTTTAGAGACTATGGCATGTGTTAGTAGTGAATCCTGTTCTGATTTAATATTGCGTGTTGTTTTATCTATAAATAAAACAGGGCTGTGGTGCATCTACGCCTGCAAATCACACAGAGGCCTGATAAGAATATTTGCTCCTCTGTGTCCTAAAAGTTACCAACTCAGAAGGAAGCTGAGATACTCTAAATGGTTGTTAGTTTGTTGCAGATGGAGTGTTTTAATCAGTCTCAAGTTAAGGTAAATTAAGCCAGGTGAAGTATGATTTTGGGACGAAGTATCTGCCTGAGAGTTTATCAGTGGGGAAGACCCTCAGCAGTACTTGTGTAATTCAAGGAAAATGTGAGCAAAGGATATATTTATTTTTAGTGTAAATATTCACAAGCACTTAGTGTTGGAGTGAAAAAGAAGCCTCTTGAAATTGGAGGATTTTTGATCTACTTTTCTCTGTGATGTTTTGACTGAAAACAGAGCAGCATTTCAAGAGAATGTAGAGGGTCATTCTATTTTGCATAGAAGACGTGCCCATCTGACATAAATCATGAAAGTGAGCATGGGGAAGCAGGAAGTGGCATCCAGGTCTCAGTGTTTGCAACAGCAGCAGCACCTGGGCAGGCACGAGTTCAAATTCTCAGTGAGGCTTTAACCTGAGGGCTGGTGATTCTTGTTAAATTTTACGTGAACGAACGTTGCCAGTCGGTTCCTGCGTGTTGGATTGAACACCTGCAAATTCCCTCTTGGCTGAGCAAGATGGTGTGCCTCTTGCAGGGGAAGAAAGTAAGAGCTGGAAGACTTGCTGGTGTAAAATTTGTGCTGATGTCTTGGTGCAGCCATCTTTCTAAGGACTTCCTTGCAGAAGAAAGGTAGGACAGGCTCATGGACTGGGCACATACATCCGGTTCTGGTCTTGCAGGACCAACTGTGGTCGGGTTTAGATGGCCAACAGATTTTGCCTTTCACTCATAGTTATTGTCTGCTAGAATGGCTCAGCCAGCACAGAGTGGCTTTCAGTCCAAGAAGGAAGCATAAGGCTGTGGCCTTCACTGGTTTGGGTGGTAGATGGATGGGTATGGGTAGGAAACCTGTGCTAGGGAATGCTTCCCCAGGAAAACTAGGGACTGCTTATCTGGGCATCTCTCTTCTACGCTGCATTTGTTGTGATCAGACTTCTAGAAGATGAAAGAATAATTTTTTTTACTCTTGATGTCTGCGTTTTGGTAAGTTACTTTTATAGTGGGATAAAACATTAAATGTTGAACTGTCCTCTACAAACTGAAGGTGATAAAACCTAAGGACTTCGGCCTGCCACTTCCAAATGTGTGATCAGCCTGGATTTTCCTTCAGTCCCAGAGGATCCAAATGCCTTCAGGACAGTGCAAAGTCTGCTCACCAGTACTGTTACAGTGCCTTCAAAGATGCTGGTGGTTGTAGTTCAATTTCGCGCTCAGTACTGGTAAGTGAATATAAGGGGGAGTGACGCTAGTCTTTATTCCTACCCTGGCTAGTTTTTTTTTAATGATACCACATGAAAAGAAACAAAACAAATTATTTCTATTTCTTGAGCAAACTTGCTGCTACTTCTATCCTAGTTACTGTATGCAGAATATGGGATCTGACAGGTCTTTCACTTGGTCTCTCACTGTCACATAGGGCAACCATTTTTATGGGCCTGAATCTGTGCACAGCAAAACCACGTATTTTTCACTTGCTCAGTACTGCCACCTCCTAAAGTAAAGGAAATCTCTCATCCTCATTTTCAAGAGGAGATGCACAGTGGAAAGAGCATATGTTCCTACAGACAAAAAAAGCCTGTTAGATTCAGTGGCTTGTGTGCTAAATTTTGCTTTGATCATGGCTGTCGGCTTTCTCCCTCCATCTTCTGTCTGCCTGTGGCCGGCTCATTCCAGGGTGAGTATCTGAAACCACACAGCAGCTACAACCTTAGAAGAAGGGGTGGGAGGGGGGTGAAGTCTCCCTCCAGCTCTGGCAATAGACGACTTTACTGAAAGTCAATGCCATTCCCTTGCATTTATCACTGCCACTCTTGCTCTGCATATTTTTGGTATTCGCCATGCATTGTTAGCAGTGATTGTCATGTAATTAAATCACTGCTCATCACAAGAGCCTATTTTTATGCTGAGATAAGCATCAGAAGTCTGCTGCAGCGTCCCCCAGATCAATAAAGATGTTCCCTGTAGGATTACAAATAGTCTGGGGTTGTACAGGGCACTAGAATTAATTAGGAATGATTTCTCTTTTTCTTTTTTCTTTCAATACATTTTTAATTGTTTATCCATTTTCGATGGGCTTGTTTTTAACTCTACTGTGATGGCCCAGGCGCTTGTGTTCAGACCTCTTGAGCAGGATATGATACCAATTTGGGCAATACCATTTGATGTAAGCAGTTACAATTATCATCCTCTTTCCACAGCCATGTGTGACTGTTACTTCAAAATATGTTTTTGAATGAGGTATTTGCATCTCAGGCTTTGCACTTGAGATTACAGTTAAATGGGTTTATCCAACGATTGAACTTTGAGATCCAAACACAATGAGTAACCTTCAGGTGCTACCCTGAAGATTTTGGTATTTTGATCAGAAGGCCAGAGGTCAACTGGAGAAACTCGAGCCATTTCCTGAGGCAGCTTTTGCCCATGATCACTGAGTATGTGGCGGAAAAAGCACCCTGGATTATTTTGATTTTGGCTTTCCTAGTCTCAGCTGTCCACTTTCCTTTGCTTTTTTTTTTACATTTCGTTCTACTTGTGTGGCAGACTGGTTGTACCTCCCTGGGCCATGATCCATAGGAGCTGTGGGCTGTGTGAGACAGTGTGTGGTGAGACAGAAGCTTCTGGAGAGTTTCTGTAAACAGAGTGGGAATGGCCATGAATGGATGAGGCACAGGGAAAGTGGAAGTCTTCTTTTCCACTGCCCTTCAGCTAAACAGCTGAGTGCCTTTTCCTTTGGATCCAGCATCATCAAAAATGGAAACAACTTCTTCAGCTGTGCTGGTGAGAGGGTGTTTGCCCTCTCTAAAGCACAGAGAAAAAGTAAATTCCTTTTAGGGAATAGAAGCAGTGTCAGGATTCCTGTGGGGAAATATAACCACTTCTCTACATGAAAAAGCAATGAACAGTTGATGATTTGCACTTTCATTGCTGTACTAAAGTGGTGTTCTTCACGAGCTGCACCTGAAGTGCACTGAAATCAAATGCCTGTGGAGCTCAAAGGTTTTGGATCAGTCTTCGAAACTCTGTGAAAGGGATAAATAGTGGCCAAATTTGTTGCTGTTAAACTGGGTGCCCCTAATGCTGAGAGGATGCTGATGCCCTGGAAGAGGATTCCTCGCAGTAATACAGTGTTCCGTGGAAAATTTTTCTCCTACTGGTATTAGGATTAGGAGACTCCATGCCCAGATCCACTACAGGAGAGATTAAATGCTTTAATTTAGACCCATTAAAACCCAAGCTATGTGAGTTTACTGCATCACAAACCAGCAGAAGGTGCCTGTGCCCAGAGCATGATGTGATGCTGCTCCTGTCAGGCAGCCAAAACCCATCTGCCCAGGGTTGGCATGGGGCAGCACAGAAGATCTGGCAGTCTCTGAACATCTCTGGGTTAAAAGCTTCCTGAGAACACTCTGAATGAGTCTCTTTTCATAGGATCAGTCAGGAGGGAGCTCCTGCACAGGTCCCAGTCTGCAGTAGTGGCTTGTTCTGTCCTCCACTGCAGCACTGAGCATTAATAGTAGAAAGGGCACCATCATTCTGCTTGTGCCAGCAGAGCCTGGATGATTTCAACACTTGCTCCTGGCTTACCCCATGCAACAGAAAATTCAATCTTACCTCTTTTCCGCTTGCCAGCTCCCTATTTCCCCAGCAGAAAGGGGCTCTGGGGGTTTTTGTTTGTCCCCTGAGGCTCTACAGAGCTGCTGCTCACCAGAGGCAGTGCATGGGGTTGCAAGGTATGAATGTGCTCAGAAAGCGAGGGGTCTGCAGAGTGGGATTTTGGCAACTTTTCTATTGCACATGCAGAGTGTTAGGCTTCTTTGCAGGGAATCCCTTTCCAAAATTATTTTCTGTTTTCTCACATGTTCAGCCATTTCCATCATCAGAGTGTGACTTGGATTAAGGTAATTCAGAACAGGACACACCTATAAAACCCTCAAAAATTTTTATGAGAAATAGTTCTTCCAGATTGGAAGGTGAGTTTGTCCATTTTTTTTTAGCATTATTCTTAGAGTTTGGATATATGAGCGAAATTTAACATTGTCATACATTTTGGTTGACAGCAGATTTTTGGGGAATGGTTGGCATCCATGCTACACCAAAATGCTTGATGTTATGGGAAACCGGATTGCTTAAACAGAGGGGGAAGCATACTGAGATTTTCAGTGGGCAGTTGCCTTAAACCCAGTAAGCACCATCCCAGTCCTGCTGAAGTCAGAGCAGTTCTGCCATTGTTCTGAAATTAGCCCTGGACAGCCTTGCTGGGTGGTGACCTCTGTGGCAGTTGTGTGGTCACCTCACGGATAATTTGCAAATTGCCCATGAACCATGTGTGCAAACATGTCTGGCATGGTGCTAATTTACTGGCAAGGTCTGGGAACACGGATCCAACACTCTGCTCCAGGGGAGCTTCAGCCATGCCCAGCAGCCCTTGCAGGGGTTTGATTTCTATGCAGCATGTCAGGGATATCTGATGGATGGGGTCAGCCTCCCTTTCACATGTGTTTAGAGATCTCCAACCAGGCCAGAATTTGCCAAATGACCACAGTGGGGAAGGCATCAGAAATATTTCCGTAAATATAACCCCTCCACACCCCCCAAAATTTATCTAGTTTGTGCATGGATGTTACAAACCCTT
Organism: Oreocharis arfaki; assembly: GCA_013398015.1. NCBI lineage: Eukaryota > Metazoa > Chordata > Aves > Passeriformes > Paramythiidae > Oreocharis > Oreocharis arfaki. Next base: position 771,770 of record VZRR01005155.1, on the reverse strand, counting down.
GTTCAGGGCTACAGGACGTGGCTGGACATTATCTGTCTCTGTATTCCGGCTGGGTTTATTTTGGGGTGGTCAGAAAGGAAATCCTAGTGGGGAGGCGGGTGGAGCATTTTTGTTGAACTGATGTGAAAAAGAAAAATACCTGGCCATTAGAAAGGCTTTGAACTCTGAGCATAAGGCTCTGGAGATGGATGAATGGTCAGAGGGAGGTGACGGGCGGGTCAGAGGTCCTGTGGCATAACTCATCACTGTGAGAAATCCCTATCTCCCAGTGAAAGTCTAAGGACTGGCTGGCAGCAGCGTGACCTGTGGCAGCCAATTCATCAGAAGGATTTCCCGTCTGAATATGCAGATGTGTGCACAATTATTTTGCCTATCTTCCCAAACAGGGTCCGCGTCCCTGCACGCTTAAATAAATCTTGGCACTGTCCTTTCCAGGAGGCATTTCGGGTTCAGCCTGGTTGCCTGCATCCTGCATAGTTTTGTTCAGCAGAGCCCTTGCAAACAGCCCGTCTCCTCTTCCTTTTCCGCTTCCCCTTCCTCCTCCTCCCATCCCACTGCAATCACTGCTGCCCAGACCCATCCTTCACTTGCACAAAACTGATTTCTGTTTATGGAGCAGCTGGCAGCAGCAAGGCTTGAGCACTGAGCGATGACTAAGAAACAAGCCCACTTTTCCCTTAGCTGTCAGGAGCTTTTAGAAATAACACCCTCCTCTGAGGAAGTCAGAATAGCAACAGGAAAATAAGTAAAACCTATTATAAAACAGTTGTCCAAGAACTTAGGCACGGCGCAGGGTAGAGATCAATATGCTGTGAAGGTTAAATCTATTTTCACACTGTGTTCTATTTCACAGTTTAATGGTGTTTTAATGTGTCTGTCACTGAGCCCCCTTCATGTTATGCAGGTAGAGCCTTTACAAAGGAGAAATAACGTTGGCTTTACAAGCTTCACAGTAACATCTTATTTACCAGCTGAGATCTGACGCTTTCCTCTCTGGAGGTATGCCAGGGCTTGACTACTTTATTTTATTTTATTTTATTTTGAATGTGTTTTATTTATCCCTTTTTTTTTTTTATTTTAGAACACATAATGTGGTGTAGCATTTGCAATAATTTTAGATGGCTTTTGGGGAATGCCTGTAGGGTTGGGAGCAGCAGGAGCATGTGTGTGCCTGTGTAGAAGGGACAGAAATATCTACTGCTGTTTATACAAGCTAAATACATGGAGGATATGCAGAATTCCCAGGCTTGAGTTTGCATCCAAATCACAGTAGTATATTTGAGCGCTTTAGCTTGAACTCAGCTGATGCTGGGATGTTGGATCAGGTTTGGGAAGAGCATGGAGGACAAAGTAAAGGTTCTGACAGAGGATCGGGGAGAAGGAGAGCTGATTTCAGCCTGTGCCAGTGGAAAGGATGGGAGGAGAGAGAGAGGGAGCAAAGGCAAAGAAGGAAGTGTGGTATAAAATCCAGGGTATGTGCAGTGCTAAAGCACACAGACCTGTCCTCTGTGTTTGGGGTGAAAAGATTGATATTTCTAAGGCTTAACTCACACCCTTTGTTTAGAAGAGGAGGAAGGAAAAAAACACTGTTCTGCTTTAATTATCTCTCTTGAGCTTCAGCTAGGGAAAGGAGAATTGGGATAGCCTGGTCCAAGGGCACTGCTGGTTCTGTGCTTCCGCTGGGGAGCAGGGCAGGCAGAGGCTCCGGTGTGCTGACCTGCTCCGTGGGGATGCTTTGACAAACCTCCCCCTGCCTGCGGCTGGGCCAGCAGCTGGACACAGGCTCTGGCCGTTCGCACGCCCCTGCAATGAGGCAGGGCCGCACACACCTGGGTTTGCTCCCCCTGGCAGGGCTGGGAAAGCCACAACTGAGCAGCTCCTCTGGCTTCGCCACGAGTGAATCTCAGTGCTTGTGTTTTCCAGAGGGACTTGCTCCAGACTCCCCGCATTGTGACTGATGTGTGGAGTTGAGGGAGGACAACCTGCTTACACCAGTGGCTTCTCCTGTGTGATCTCTGTCCCATCTTTGCCCTCAGCAGCTCCCTCTCATCTCTTGGAGACCACTCCCCTTCCCCTCTCCGTTGCCTTCCCACCTCTATCATCTTTTGCTCCCTCAGTTGCTCTTTACCCTCCTCTTCTTTGTCTCGCAGCCAAATGACTTAACTCTGCACAGCCTCCTGGGAGGGGTAGGCTGTGCGAGGGAATGCAGCAGAGGAGGAGATTTAATATTATATCTTAGGAGCAACTTGTTAAAAACCTCACCCTTCCCCTCAACTGGTTGCTTTGCCAGAGTAAAAGCCTTTGCTCTGTCCAGGTCTACCGAGGGCTGGTGCTTGTCAGAGCATGGGTTTTTAGACTTGCAGAGCATTGACTTGGCTTAACCTGCGTGTCCCACCGCAGCAGAAATGTCTGCAGTGTGTGTTTTGGCTGCGCTGTGCTGCCTGCTCTGAGTTCATCTCTTTCCCCCCTTCCGTTTCCCATTGTTGGAACAACAATCTTCTGCTGGATGCAGAGCTCAGCCATCCCTGTATTGTGGGGCCAAAACAAACTCTCTGCTAGCGTGTTTTCCATCCTCCACAAGTTAGAATACCAGTGCTGAGAGCAGCTGCCCTCCCGGGTGGGGAGTCTGTTGTCTGAAAATCCGGTGACTGACTTCACGGGGCAAAACTTTGTCTCAAGCCATGCTGCTGAGAAATGAATTTGTATCCCTTGGAGCTGAGGGTGATTCACCTTTGGAAGGCTCCCGCAGTTCCCTCCCCAACCACCACAGCCACCAAAGTGCAACCTGGTGGGCTGAAACATCACGAGCGTTCTGCATTGCAAATTACAGAGCTGAGCACTTGCTTTATCCATGCTTTCCAAATGGATGGAAACCTCCGAGAGGTCAGGGCTGGGGACAGAAAACTTTAGGGAGAGTCCCAAAGGGCTGCCAGGAATAGATTCAGTCCATTTTTCTGCTCTAATTTTTCAAGTCCAAGGTAGTTAAGGATGGTTGTCACCCAATACCCCCAGCTCAAAATCCCAAACACATTCACAGCTGGCCTTGTGTGAAATGGTAAGAGAAAAATACTTTCTCCTTGGTAGCAGAACGTGTTGTTTGAATCTTGTGTCTTTGGGGTTTGGTTTGTTTCGGGTTTTTTTCATTGTCCTTTATTATTTAGCAGCTATTTCACCTACTTCAACCACTAGACCAAGTCCATGAATATCTGAATTCCAAGTTTGAATGTAAACTTTGAAAATTCATCCAAGTGAAGTCACCTTTCTGAAAATAGAACTGGATACCTGTTATGGTTCTAATATTTAGGGACCGAATTTATGCGAGTATGCCACCTTAATTACAGAGTTTTAGATTAAACTGGAAATTTGAGAAAGCTGCCTGATCAAATGCCTTTGAAGAGTAATGATCATTTTTAGAAGTAAAACTTTGATGCCTTGGGCAATCCATAGCCAGGTGCCTTATATCAGGTGTTGGGTTTTTGGAAAAGTGACAAAAGCCACACTGAAGCAGAAATGCTTCGTTATTGCAAACTCAGTTTCTTTCCTGCTCTATAGAAGAGATCTGAGGGGGAAAAAAAGGTTTGATTTTTTTTGTCTTCCTCAAAACAAACTCTTACTGAGGTGATTAATGCAATAATATGGTTTGTTTGAAACCTCAGATTTTCTGTGGGTTTCCTCGTGAAATATTAAAAGACCAAAATCACAGATTAGGAGTAAATAAAAGGTTAGAGGCAGGAAGATATCCAAAATAGTGAGTATTTAAAAGAAATATTAACACACAGGGATATGATAGTTTAGTGTTGGCTAATTCTTATTTATAGAAGCTAATAGATGATTTTCCTGTGTGAGAGAATTAATGTTTCTGGTACCTGAGAAAAGAGTTTTGCATCTCCTGCTGGGAGAAATTCAATATTCCCTTGGAATTTGTGGGTTTCTCCATAGGTGGGTATTTGCCTGCCTTAGTTGTGTCCTTGGGTGCTTGCTGGGGCACATTTGCAGGGTCATGTTGGGAGCAGAGGATGGTGGCAGAGGGAGACTTCAGGATGTGAGCAGCTCCTGGAAAAGAAATGGGTCTGGATGCTCCTAGATAGAGGGACAAGAGAATTACTGAGCATCAGCCAGGACAGAGGTTGCGGTCCTGTCTAGAGAAAGAGAACTGTGCAGGTTTGCTAGCAGAGTCCATAGAAATTAATAATTTTTAGAGTATAATTTAGATTTTTCTTCTGCATATTCTGCTGATTAGGCTAGGAAAGTATTTTCAGAACTTTTTCAAAGGAACGTTTGAAAATGCTAAATGATGTCACGCTTATCCTGGTGGATTTTCATGAGCAACCTGAAATGCCATAGTCCTGGAATGTGAGGTAAAGAAGTTCTTCAGGAGTTCATAGCCATTGCATTGCATTTCATGTAAGTTCCATTGGACTCTGACATGTGGAGATTTTTGGCTTCTTGAGTACACTTTTGAAGTCTGTTTCTGACACCGATGTTAACTTGTGGCTGCTCATATTTTCCAAGTGTCTAAAATTTCCTTACTTCACATAAAATTCTCTCTCTGTAAAATTGACCCTATGAAACACCCAGGATGCATCAGCACCACTGAAGCAATTTAAGTGAATTCAAATATCTGAAAAACGTTGTTTAAAACCCTCACCTAGATCTAATACTTTGTGAAATTTAGTGGAGGATATACATTTGAGGTACTTATAGGTATAAAATTAGTTCATAACCTGATAATAAGTCCTGTGATACAAATTTGTGCATTGCTCTGAAGTGCTGAGACCTTCTTGCCATTTCTAAATTGGAAAGTCACAAACTTAGTTATGTTTTATTTGCATCTCCAGCTATGTTTTATTGCAAGACTTTGGAAAATATTTTGTAACAGTGCAATAGTTCTGACAGTAAGTCAATGTAAGATATCATAGACAAAAATTCTCAACAATTATCCTTCCCACCCAAACCTTTTCTTAGAAGCAGTATTAGAAAACTTTAATGGCATTTTACTCCCACCATAGGCAAAAAGAGTTTTTTTCATTGACTTGAAGGGAAGAAATGTTTAACCCCTTAATTTTTGCATTAGCAGAAAGGAGTAGTTGAGCTGTTGGTGGATTTTGGATTGAAATGGAGTTGTAATAAATAAGCCCAGTTCCATTTAACTGGAATTGAGCAGCTCTGCAGCTGAGGTTCTCTTTCTCTGCTTGCACCCTCCTCTAAAAATATCTGCCCAGGTGCCATCGTGATGCAATGAAAAAGAAAGAATCCACTGATTATAAAGAAGTCGCTGCTCTGCTGCAGGCAATGCAGAGGCTGAAACGTGATAGTCCTGGCCCTGACACGATGCCGACGGGAAGCCGGGAGCCGTCAGAAAGGTCAGGATTTCAATGACGTGTCTGTGCATTTCCAGTGCTCGCTGCACTGCCTTCTCCTGCTCTGTTCTTTCCTTTCCAAACCCCTCTGGAGCCAGCACGTCCTCTCAAAGGACCTCTCTGGACAAACAAATGTAGATAATAAAAAAATGGGGAAAGTTTCAAAGTCAGAAATCTCCTTCAAAGCCTTGTGGAAGGAGGTATATTTTTGGAGCATGAAGGCCATTCTGGATCCTTGAGCTTTCTCTCACAGCTCTCTTTTCCACGCTGAAAATCTTGTACCTTTTCTTTTTCTGAAAGGAATGCTATTCCTCTCCTCATCCTCTGTCCATCTGCCAATTCTTCTCACAGTTGTTGCATTAAATGACACATTTACAAGGTGTGATTGACCAGGTTCAGGTCTGAAATTCAGTCCTCTACACTTAAAAGTCTTATTCATGACTGCAAAATTACATCAACTCAAGTGCAAATTAGATGAACTCAGGATACCAGTTCTCACCTAGATTTCAGCCTTACTTGAGAGCATCAAATTATCTACTCTTCTGCTATGAGAACTCAGTGTGGGCTGCAATATCTGTCTGAGGAGTTGGAGACGTAGCAGGGTTAACTCCTCCTGAAATGGTTCTGACCAGATTGTCCGGGTCACACAAGACAGCTGTAGCATGTCTAGGGATCAAGTTGTGGCCTTCTGTAACCACAATAGCATCCTTTTAAGCAGATTGCTGATTTTTTTGCTATTTTTCCAGATTCGGTCTTCAGGTTAAGCTGGGATTTCCTTGTGTTGTCATCTCATTTTACAGCTCCGCCATATGATGCCCAGGAGTACAACCAAGAGCTTCTGCCTGGAAGCAGGTGAACCTCACTTATCCTGATGGTTGGTTCCCTGTATAACGAAGTGTGTGTGGCAACATGAAACATCTTATTTTCATCCCTTACTTTCGTCCGTTTTTGCTTGCTTCTGAACTTGGTAATGATTGCAAGGCAGCAGCTGGGAAAAGTTGCATCTCTTGAGTAATACATGGAGGATTTTAAGCGTTGCAAAAATCAAAAGAAGCCATGGGCCAATCTCAAAAAAAATCACCTGCAAAATATCAAATGGCCAGTAGGATTTGAAATGGCCATTTTTTCCAAGAACTACTTTTGTGTAATCATACTGAGATGTATCATCATGTTCAGAGGGAGAAGTCCCACTCTTAGGAGGGGTGTTAGTAAACAAGTGAGCCAAGGGATGTGAGGAAAGAAAATATCTTTTATTTGACACACTAATCTCAGTTGTGGGCAGGGAGACAAGATTTCAAGTGTTGAAGCCTGCTGTCAGGTCTGAGACAACATGCTGGTTTTCTGGTTGCAGCTCTCCCGTTCAGGGCTGATTACATCTGATTTTACCTCAACACATAAAACCATGACAAGGAGCTGCAGATCTCCTTTAGTGGGAGTTTCTACTGGTAACACAGTTCTTCCACTAAATTCTATAAGAATGAAGAATTATTCACAGCTGCTGGATTATGAACAGGACACAGCCTAAAAATGAAGCTAACTTTGACTTTCAGTCTGTTTCTTAGCAAACTGGTCATGTGTTTTCCCAGCAGGATTGCTGGAGTGAAAGTGTCCACTGTCTTCTGGCCCAGTGTAATCTGCATTTCTAATTAAGGCTATTTGCAAGTCCACTTATCTGACACGGGCAAAGAACAAATAATAAAGCAATGAGAAAGTAGCAATCAGCAATGAAACCTTTGTTTTAAATTTCCTTCTTTTATCTCTCATATAAATGTCGAGTGCAGATAGCACAAAGGATGCCTTGGCAATGGCACTCACTGCTGCAGAGGGTTGGGGCACTTTTGGTTGTTCTGACCTGCTTTCCATCTCCAGAGAGTTCCCCATTTGGGCACGGGGGGGTTGGCAGAAATGGCTCTGTGTGCTTTTAGATCTGCTGGTTTGGGGTAGTTCAGCAGCTTGCAGGGCTGGGTCTGCAGCTGCAGCTTGGCATTCATTCACGTTAATGATCCTTCCCTCTTGGAGCTCTCCATGGTTGGTTCAGGGGCTGGGCAGAAGCATCACCATGTTCAAAACCGGAGCTTCCTAAATTGCTCACTTTGCAGGTTTCCAGTCTTTGTTCTCTTACCTTTCTTGGAAAGAGAAGTGGATTTTGAAACTCCCTAAACAGTGTATACTTCCAGCCTTTTTTTTTTCAGCCTTTTTTTTTTAGTTCCTCATCGCTTGACACATTTTTGCAAACAGTCTCTGCTTGCACCTGAAGCCTGACAGAGAAACTGAGCTTATTTCACCTGCCTTGCCCCCCTTCCTGCTTGGTACCTCATCATGGGCTTTGGCTCTGATGTTTGCTGCCCATTTACCACACTCTTGAAGTCCCAGGCTTGGTGAGAGACATCCAGTCTGCCCCACTGCTTAGGCTGGATACCTCTGATTTGGGAACTGCTCAGAGATAGGAGAAAATAAAGTGGAAACCAAATCTCCAAAGGTGTGAATTGTCAAGGGAAATGTTAAACTCACCTTCCCGGGGTGTGGGTTGCTGATAATTCCTCTGAGAGTTTAACAAATGAGGTGGTTCTGGACCAAAATTTAATTTAATTGGAAAAGAGTTTCCAGTGGCCTTTTGTTTTTCTTGTCAATTTTAAGTATAGAAAAATGCTTTGACGTGTTTAAACACCACATTTTTTCGAGTTGCCTAGAGAAACTGAAGCTGTCTTAATTTTTTTCAATACAAAATTAAACTGGAGGTAAATTTTAATGTTTATTTCCAGATTTACCTTTCCAGTGCTGAGGGAACAAAAGCCTTGGAGATGCACTGGCAGAGGAGTGCTCTGAGACACCACAGCCTCCCTGTGTATCAAAATGTTGGATTTAGAGGAGAGTTCATTTTGGGGGTTTGGTTTAGCCCTTGAGACTTCTGCTGTTGCAGAAGTCAGTAAAGGCATGACCTGCAATATTAGGTCTCAGATTCACTCCACAGAGCTTTTCTCCTATGATATTTTTTTTCTGAAACCCCAGTACTCGGTCCTTCCTAAGTACATTATCTAACATGATGTATCCTGGTGTTCAGAAGTTGTAACAGGTTTTTCTAAATCATGAATTGCTTTTAAAAAGCAAGAGAATTTCAAGCTCTGGTTTTTCAGTTTTTGTTTTTTTTTTTTAGGATTCCTCTCACTGCTAAACCTTTAGCAGTCCCTTCTTTCTATTATTCATGATTTCTCTGCTGCTCTCATAAGAGGTTCATGATGATTTTTGATTTTAGAAGACAGTGCTATAAAAAGCAATTTAAAAAGTCAAAATATCAATAGAATTGTGATATGTAACCACAGGACTTGGCAATACTTCATTTTCCTTCAAATTTAGTGTCTTCTTCTCATGCACAGGTTTTCTCAGATTTCTTTTGTGTGGAAGCAAGTCTGCAGCTTTGATTTTGCTGGGCATAGTGTAGAAACAAGATGGGAGGATCAGAGGACCTCTGCTATGATGAGGAAACCCAATTTTTGTCTCAGTCCTTTGATGAGTCAATGCTGGCTGGATGGAGAAGCTTGCTCTTGTGATCAGATGGAGGAAAGCTGGAATTGGGATGTGTGACCTGAGAGCTCTTTTCTGTGAAGAGGCAGGAAACATAACTGGAGGGAAATCTTCATAAAAGAGGTAAATAAGCTGTGAAATGTTTAGTCTTTGTCCTGTTTGGGCTGTTTTGCCTATTCATTGTTGTATTGCTCTGTCCATCCTTTGTTTTTGTTGCACCCAAAGTGTACCAAACACAGGGCCATTTGTCCCTTTCGTGATTCCCTCCACCCTTTGGCACTACAGTTTGCAGAACCTCTCGGTGAACAGGATGAGAGACAGATCCATTTTAATCATTTCTCACCTTATGCCTCTTTCCGTGGTCTAAAATTCAGCAGGATCTCATCTCTGGTGTGGTTCATAGCCAGGAAGACAAGAACACGGCTGGAGGCTGCAGTATGCAACAGGTATGAAAAGGAAGGGAAATATTTTATGCTGCTGTTATCACCAAAAATAGATCTGTAACACCAATGATGGAAACCATCAAGATTAAATACAAGTAAGAGAGAGCAGAGGTGTTAGCTTTTGTTAGCTGCAGAGAAGTAAATGTTAGGGACAGATAATCCCAACCTGTGAGATGCAGCTTTTATTTTCAATATAATCTTAAAACAACAACATGTAAAAGGAGAATTTCCCTCTTCTTCCAGTCATTGCAGAAGCCCAAACCAACACAAACCACCCGTGACCTTTGGTAGATCAGACCTGAGTAAGTCTCACCCACTATATGAAGACAGGGAGAGCCCACCTCACTTGCCCATCAGAGGCAGCAACACCGGGTGCATGGGGGTAAAGATTTCTGAGATCCTCCAATTGGGAAAGGTCAGGAGAGCATCACTGTCTCTTCCAGGAGCTCCAACACCAAGGGGAAAAATAAATCACTCAAAGTTTAAATAGGAAACCGCAGCTGCTGTCAGATTAAATCTGTTACAAGTGCATTCCACTGCCCCGCTGAACAGTGTTTTATTTCACACCTCAAAATGTGAGGCCCTGTGCCACGGACTTGCTCCTTTTTCCCTATTCCCCCCAGATGACTTAACAAGCTGAAAGTGCAGCTGGAAATTAATGCTTCCTGTCTTTTAAAATAATGTGACATTGAAATCCTGGTATTTAATGCGTTGGCATTTAGCATGCCACAATATTTCAGTTACTTTGCAGTGGTTGGGGTGCAGAAGTGTTATTACAGCTGTTCTGAAATTCTGACAAAGAGGTGCATTTCTCTCTTCTTTTTTTTGTTTCTTTTTTCCTCTACTCTGTCCCACCATAATTGCTTTTTGCCGCATCTCTGAACCGTAACCATGGCGATCCGCCACATTCATCAGAGGACCCTCTTGTTGTTTTGCTTGTGTGAATGTAAGAAAGGGAAAAAATATAAAAAATAGAAAGAAAAAAGAACGGAGGCATGAAATGTTTGCAGAACTTTCCAAAAAAAAGCACAGATTTTTCTTTTTTTAATCCTCCCCTCTTTTTTTTTTTTCCCTTTTCTTTTCCTAAAGACAGAAGCTGCATTGGAGAAGTGGCCTGGCCAAAACACCAAGGACTTGTTCATAGCCTAAAAAAGGGAGAGGAGGAGTCTGAGGCTGGAGGTGCCACTCTTTGTGGAAAACAGGCTTCGATAACTGGAGCTTTCAAGCCATTCCCCCCTGAAAGGAGGAATTGTTATGTACAGAAGGGGCAGGAAAGGTTGACCCTTTTCCATTTCTGTCTGATGACAAGCTGGTCCTTGTTTGCAGAACAAGTTGATGCAGAATATCATTACCATAAACTCATGCCATTTCTGACTGGGGAAGGAGAAACTGCTTAGATTTGGACAGGAGCTGCCCTTTCCTGGGTTTGCTGGGTACATGGTCTATTCCTCATTGCATGGGTGGTGAGGAAGGAGAGATGTTGAAACCATTGGCTGTGATGAGGCAGGCAAAAGGTGAAGAGGAAAGGGAATGTTCTTGCTCTGAAGTGTTTTCCTATGTCTGACGCCTCAGTATGCTTCTCTTTGACTGCTTCAAGGAGCTTTGGAAATCAGCCTGCAGACTTTCATGTAAAGGTACTTGGGCACTTCATCTTTGCTCTTGTCCTGGAGCTGCTTAGAAGGGATAGGAAAGCTGTCTGACTTCCAAAGTGTCCTTCGACAAGCTTTGTCCACCCAGCCCATCACTGTTGGTGGACTCTTCAAGACACAAGGAAAGAAAAGCCAGCAGTGGTTGTCAGAGGGTCTTCCTGGGATCCTGTAGTGTGGAGCATGGGATACGGCATCGTTTCCAGTGTCCAGTCTGTCACATGAGATGGCTGGGGATGAGGGTTTGGTGTCCTGTAAAACCTGTCTGGTTTAGCTGTGGAAGGGATCTGTCCCCCTGTGGAGGTAACGCAGCTAATTTCCATGGAGTAGAAACAGCGACCTGACATTATTTTGCTGTCCTTCGACATGACAGCCTGGAACAGAGTGATGAAGCAGCTGTGCTCTGGATCCTATGGCAGCACTCACAGGGTGATTTTGAGAGATTTCCTAAATGTCCTTGCTGTGGCAGTCATCTGCAGCAGTACCCAATTGTCTTGTAAAGCAGTAGCTTTTGACATAAAGCTTCATCTGAATGAATAATTGCATGCTCCAAGGCTTGTTGTAATCAGAGACTGGGCTTTGTTTTGGCTTTACAGCATTTGGCATGGGGGCTCTGGTGTCTGGGACTTCAGAGCAGCAACAGGCTGGTGCAATTCACCCCCAAGCCCAGTTTGAAAATCCTTCAGTCTTGCATTCATGCCCTGGTAGTGCTCATCAGCAGTGACCGTGGAGCTGTGTCAGTTAGGGGCATTTTCTCCTCCTTTGCTCTCCCTCAGTCAGCTGCACCCACTCTAACTTCCTCAGCAGTGGTTCTGGTGGATCAGAACCTCAGTGTGTGCTGCCAGTGCCCCAGTTCTCAGGCTGGGATCTCAGCACACACCCAGCCCGTGCCAGTGGTTTCTGCCAGCTCGCTGGCCCGTGCTGGCGCTGGCCGAAGCGGGGGCACACATCCCTCCTGCCAGCAGCACAGAAAGCCTGGAGGAGGCTGGAAGGTTCCCCAGGCAAAGCTACTCACTGACGTGCCTCAGCGTGGGCATTTGCTGGCGAGGCAGAGCCACCAGAGCATTGCTCAGTGACCTGAGAGGTATTTGGTTGGAAAATGTCTGGTTCTGTTCTCGTCTGGGAGCCATTTGATCCGTCCCCAAAGACGCAGCATAGCAAAGGCCCTGGGGCCCTCCCATGGGTGACAATGGATACATTGGGGTCTGCAGAGCAAACCCGGCTGTCTACAAGTCAAAAAGTCTCAGAGACCCGTTTGTAGGTGGGATTGTCAATATAGAATAACAAAGAGAAAAGCACTCCAGGCTAAATGTTATCAGTGATTATTTTTAACTTTATTTTTACTGTTTCTGATGTGTTCTTCAATCTGTCTTGTTGATGTTTATTTTTCCGTTTGCAGTAAGGGTCATATGTCATGCCTCCCTTGCATCAGGTGCCACACAGCCGTGTTCTATCCTTCCCCCAAACTGTTCACAAAGTCTTTCTCTGGGGATGAGCTCTCGCTGGCACTGCAGTCACTGACTTTGTACATACCCTTCATCAGGAGTTTCTTTAGAAGGTGTAGGACTCCTTATTTCTCTTATGAACCTCCTAATTGGAGGTAAAACAGGACATAAAAAGCACAATAACATTTCAAAGCATTTTTCATAATCAAAATTCACAATCAAAATTCACGATAATTAGCAACACCTCAAAATCCAGTGATTTGGATATTTAATATAGGGAAGCTTATTTGGCCTGGGGTTGTTTTCTTGCTTTCTGCCCTTTTTTATCACATGCTTCTTCCACATTCCCTAAAAACCTGAGACCTAAACAGTAAACTCAAAATAGGTTTTCAGGTATTTATCAGCCATAATGTAGAACTTTCAAAATGCTGAAAATTCCCCGCTGAATTCCGAAGAAGTGTTTATCTGTGGAAGAATGCTCTGTATGTTGTTTGCAGGGGGCAATCAGAGGACAAAGGTAGAACCTTTTCTATGAGTAGGACCTGCACTAAAGCCTGTTCCACCATGTTTGGTTAAGGATTCGTTGAATATGTATATGCATATGTAGAAACCTGCTAGTGAAAATTTATATAAAGTGAAAGCACTCACTAAATAACTTGAAACAAGGTAAATTATGTGATGAGTAATAAAAAGTGAAACAGCAACTTTTCACTGAACAACTGTCTTAACTTTCTTTTTACAAGGAAAATAGGGTGATGAAGGAACTATGTAAGGTCCCACTGGACCACCTGAGGTCCATCCCGGGAAGCTGCAGGAGCTCTGGGAATGCAGCAGCTCATCTCAAAGAAAAACGGGCACAGGATGAGGAGGGCTTTGCAGATGGGTGTGGATATGATACAAGCCTGAGGTATCAATTTAAATTTAACTTTTTTCCCCTAGAAGTGAGCAATGCCTAGAGTTCTTGGTCTTCTGTGGATGAAAAACAATGAAGAGGTTCTACGGAGATGTGACTTGGTGGGACTAGGAAGGTGCTCTTTCCATACTGCTGATCTCCAAAGGAATTGCTCTAGTATAAGGTAAGTTCTGAGCCACAAATGACTCTCATTTTTTTCAGCTCTATTTTAGTTGTTATGGCTGAACACAAAATAGGGCTCAACAGGGCCATTTGGTGGAGCTGCCACAGGCTTGAGCTTTCCACAGAGCAGCACTGCAGCGGTCTGTGTGATGAGCACTAGAAACTGTAATGCCAGGCAGAGCAAATGGAACTCAGAGCTGAAAATTAAATATTTTTAATTAAAATCCACATCTGCAAGCCGCTTGCTGAGAGCCAGGGTTTGGCTGCTGAATTCTGCTGCCACGCTGGGATCACCAGTGTCAGAGACGGCAATTCCAGAGAGGCAGCCAGCAGATCTTGCTGGTTAATATTTAAAAAGGTGCTGGCGCCTGACGGAAAATGTTCTGTGGAATACCCTGTCAGGAGTGATTGTATCTGCTTGGGAGTAGTGTCACAGGTGGGGAGCGCAGCTCTCACTTCTGTCAGGGGCAAGCCTGGCCTTGATGCAGGTTCCGGGATGTCCTGGTGCTCTTCTGATGCAAGGGACATCATTTGGTGTTATGCCAGCAGTGAGCTCAAACTAAGCCATCCTCAGAGTTCTTCTAAATTGCTCTGACTGCTCTTTTCATGGCCTTGGATAGCATCTCTTGACCATCTCTCTCTTTTTATGCAGGAGGAGGCTGAGGAGAGATGGATGATGTGTTGGTAGGGTTACCACGCCAGGGGTTTGTCCTTCACATCCCACGTGCCCCATGCTGCTGTTGGCTCGTGCCCCTCCACTTCCCCCACTGCTGCCTTGGCCACCCCACAGCATCCCCTGAGAAGGGCTTGTGTCTCTGTGTGCTCTGAAGAGGCACTCTGGGGCTGGAAACACATGCCAGGAAAGATTTAATTTCACCATCTTTTTTTGTTTTTAGCAGAATAACCGAATCAGTCTCACACCATCCTTTCTTATGCAGCTACAGAGGCAAGGAACAGCTGAGGAGGAGTTAATTACATTCCTCTGCACCTCTCTGTCTATGTTATAGGCCGTGAGAGAACAGGTTTGAAGCCTGTTAGTAATGATTTCAAAACCAGGGAGTAGAGCAGCATATTCATACCTGGTTAATATGCCTCAGCTCTCATCAGCATTTAGCAGCCCCCTACCCTGCCTTTACTGCTGTGTTGGTTTTCTCTGCAAATGGATCTAATAGGATGTTTCTCATGAAAAACAAGCAACAGCAAAACCTGTATCCTAATATCTTTTAGCAGGCAAGGAATAACATCAAGTGGAAGATTAAGAAAAACACGCCAGAAATATTTAGAAAGGCTTTGGGGAAGAGAAAAGTTAGAGTTTTCTGTTCAGTTCCTAAATTTCAGGGTCGTTGTTTAGGTCTGTGTCTGCTTAAATGGAGAAACAGGGGTGTTAAGAGAGAGAGGAAAATTCACAGACTTCAAACATGAAGATCTCTGCAAGACAAAAGCTTGTCACCCTCATATGTCTTCCTCATCAGTTGGGAAACAAGACTTAATCAGCTGAGACAGCCTGAGCAAACTCAGATAACAAAGGGTTATCGTTCAGCTCTCTCTAAAAGTGGCCAGATTAATACTTAATTCTGTCAAACAAGGAGTGAAGTTTGGAGAAGCCAGCCTGCCTTGGAGAGAAGGGCGGCTGTCAGTGCTACGGAGCAGGCGATGAAACACGAATGGTCAGGTTCACTTTTGTTTAAAATCAATTTCATTTGCTCTAATGCAGCCAGGTTGTGTTTGTATTTTCAGTAATGGCTGGGAATAATTAATTCTCTTTTGATTTAACAGGTGTCTTACTCTCTCGTCACTCTAAAGAAACCCCCAAATTTTATAAAAAAATTACTTTGGCACCGAATTAACTCAAGGTTTTAAACCAGCTGTCATTGTGCCTTTAAGTCAAATTCTCTTTCCACTTATAGCACAGACGCATGAAAGAGGAGGCTGCTGTTCCTCCACGAGCATGGGGGAAGATTGAGTTGTGTGTGGGAGGACAGAACAGGAGAATACTCCAGTTACTTGGGCCACTCCTCCGGCAAAATTAATAAGTATTGTTAGAAAGTACTTTGCAAGGTAAAAAAAAAAAAAAATTAATCTCCGAATCGTAGTCGAATGATGGGGCTGAGCTGGCAATAATAATAATTAAGGGGAAAAAAAAATTGAAAAAAAGTTGGCTAATTTTCTCCACCATTCAGACTTATTCTGGGGAAACAGGAGATAACGCTTTTGTCGCTGTTTCCAAACTGGATAAATCACCCAATCTACAAGCCATAACAAATCTTTCTTCTGTTCCAGCTCTTTCTGAAATTATTTTTCCTCCAGAGAGGGAGGATTGCAGCCCCAAACTTGATTCTGAAGGGTCCAGGATATTCAAGCCTTCAAAGGTCATTCAGACACAAACTAAGACAGACCATCTAGCAAGCATGCGGGGATTGAGTTCAAAATCAAATCTAGGTACTACAAATACCCAGAAGAATTTTCTTTCCATTTTCTATTTTGCCCCATCACTCATATATTGTACTATTGAGTTATCTAAAGAAATAAAGCATGTTTATGTCATCTAGGTATATTCAACAAACTTTATTCCTCTCTCAAGAGTTCATCCATCAGTTCCAGCCTCCCTCTAAGCTGGGGACATGTGGATCTGTAAGTATATCACTGCATCTTTCTACATCCTGTTCATTATGATGGCTGATCAGCAATTTGTGCTCAAGGAAAGGCACAAACTGGACCCAGACAAACCCCAGAGGCCTGTCAGAAGACAAAAAGGGTGAGGAGGGGGTAAATCCTTTTTGCTCTCCAGAAGTAACCACAGAAACCTGATGCATAAGATAAATACAATGCAAATAAAGAGGAATCTAGTCTCCTTTCAGCCCTTTGGGGTTATACTGACATGCAGGATTCGTGTCTCCTTGGCAATACAGCCCCTTTCAAAGGCTTATCAAATTTCAGTTCAGATTCCCTTCTGTTTAATTTTAGAAAATGATAATAGAGTTTCAATACTCAAATAATAAATACTTGTGTTGTTTTATTTTCATGGTGAGATTATTCATTGTCAATCTGTAATTAACTGATCTAGTTCAAATAGTGTCCTTCAAATTACATAATCTTTGTTTACTGTTCCCCTGGTCTCACCATCCTGAACTCTGAATGCATTTCAAAAGTGTCATAACCTCTTTTTAATCTTTAGGTGTTTAAATAAGACAAAGGCCTTTAACCTCTTCCTGAGGGAGCCAACATTTTCCTGTCAAATATTTATACCCTACGCTGCACTTGTCCCAGTAAGGTGTCTGTTCTTAAATACCAGAACTAGATGAAATATTCCTGCAAGTTTTTATCAAAGCTTTGAGCATTGATAGCTTCATATCAAAAACACCTCTCCTAACACAGTCTAGCCATTCCCTGACTGACCAATAAGCCAGATCCTTTCTTTCCTTTGTGGCACTTATTGGATTACCTTTTCCCAAGGCTTTGACATCTCTTTCCAGGACTTAGTGAATCTTCAGAAGAGTACAGATGTGACAATTCCGGTTTGAGGAAGCCAGAGCTTTGGTTGTTGACCTTTGCTTGTTGCTTGTTGACAAAATCTTAATACTCCATTTCTTCTTGGCACCTCTTCAGCCATTTTCTGCACGACTTGTGCTCCAAGCAGAGCAGGGCTTGTTTCTGTGCCTCAACAGAACTGGTAAGATGAATACAAGTCTCATGATTGTGGTGATAATAATAATAATAATAGTAATAATACCTGCATGACAGTCGAGGTGACCCCCACTTAGTCTGTCTTCCTCATGAGTTTCCGAATCAGCAGATGAAAAGGTGAGAGTGATGAACACAGCGAGAGCATTAGCCATGCTCTGAGCATCTTTTGCTACTGAATTCTGCAAAATTACAAATCAAATTTGTGTTGCCTGTCAGGTTTCCTAAGAGCCACTACACAAGTTGAAGCAAATTGTGGGGACTGTGGGAATTGCTCAGGTGGTGCTTCAGCAGCTCCAGGGTGGTTCCCTGTGTGTGATCAGGTCAGACCAGTGGACACTGTCCTAAGTCATAATTCACTTTTAGATCAAAGATCATATTTTGATATGAAGAATGCAATTATGAATAGTTTATAAACTGTTAGTAAATTATTAATAGAGAAGAATACTCAAGTCATGAATAACATGTTATAGATTATTTAAAGCTCATCAGTTCTAGTGGTGTAGATGAATATAAACCTGGCTAATAAGCACAGTATTGAACAGCCCATAACAATCGATTTACTCATTATTAATATATCTATTACTACCTTATTAATGTGTTCACTATTTATGTGGTTGCTCTAACAGTAAATTAATCTAAACTGATTTCTTTTTAAACAATCATTTGGAAAAGTCATTCTTCTGCATTCTGAATTTGGAATTTGTTGAAGAATACACATAAGCACCTTTTTGTCCCTGTAGTAAACTAAAAATGACTGTTTATAATGGCTACCCAAAAGGTGGTATTTCCTCTGCCACTGCTATTAAAAACCCTTTCCATAAACTATTCAAATTAATGTGCAGCCAAGGAAGAAAATTAAAATAATTATGTTGATCTAGGGCTTTGAAAGGAAAAAAAGGTGACAAGCAGAAGTTATCAGGCCTGTTGGAAGTGTGGTCCATGTGTGAGTACCCTGGTGAGATGGGTGAGATCTACAGCTCTGGTTGTACTTAACATTATCTGAGCACAGCTCCAGGGATAACACTGAGGAAGGAGTTGGTAGGGTGAATATCAGGAAGCATTTCCTGGCAGTAAGGTCTGCCGGGTGGTGGAATTATCTCCCTGGAGAAATGGAGGAAGTCCTGTTGCTAGAGTCAATTAAAGGCTAGTCTAGACAAACCCTCCATTAGGATATTCTCCTAAGGAGCACCCTTGTAGACAGGGAGGGAAGTGACATGAGGGATGGGAAAATGACCTCATCCATCTCTGCCGCCTTTAAAATGCTGAGGCTATGTTGGTGTTGGCTGCCACTCTACAGAGGATGCCAGTAAAGATATTAATCGTAGAGATGGTTTTGTGATACGGCTGGGAAGGAGACAGTAAATATCAGTGACTCATAAGAACTGGCACAAGGGTCCTTCTGACGTGTCTTCTGGTCACTATTTTTGTGGTGAGGTCTGTATAGTAACCAGCTGAGTACATGGCAAAAACTATTTGGTCCGTTAATAGTGCCCAATCAGGTAGTGTTTGGATTTCATAATCTTAAAAGACAACAAAAGAAAAATGATTAAATTGCAGTACACCTGAAAACATTGGAGCATCGTGCACTGGAGACAGTCATCTTGGCTCCATCCACAGCTGCATTCCTCTAGAACTAGTGCTGTAGCATAATCAATAAAAGGAGCTCAACTCCACCTGGGTAATGGCAGAGGGCTTTGCTTTATCTCTCTTCACAGACCTTGGCCCTATGGTCTGCGGCAGCATCAGCAGCTGCTTGGTAGCCCTTGCTGCCACAAAGCTGCCACCCTGGTGGGAGGGCTGGTACCTGGGACACCCACCAGCAGAACGTTGCTGGCAGAGCAGGAGGGCTCTAAGGACATCTCTGCCCTCTCCATGCTGGTGTCTGGCAGATGGGACACAATCAAGGACCCGTCTGCCTGCCTGGCGACGAGGTATTGGAGCAGCTCCCTGTTGCTTTTGCAGGCACCATAAATGTGATCAGATTTAGAGGCTGCTCCAATTTAAATAGCATTGGCACCTTCAAGACAGCTGGAAAACAAGAGTGGCTTTAAAACATTGCAGGGATGCACCAAATAAGTGCTGAGCTCAAAAGCTGGCCCTACGCCTCATGCAGACTGACAAGGGTCTGTCAAACTCTACCTGTGCAGAAGAACAGGCAAGAGATAATGATGGTTTTTACCTTGCTAAGGTAGGAATTATTTTCATCCTGTGCAATAAAAACTTAATGGTGTACATGCAAGGCACAACTGTACAATTCATCTCATAGTCAGAATGTTATCCTGAAAATTACATTTTAGTTAGCAAAGCACACAGCAATTCTCCTCTTGTCCAACAGCTAGAAATCCTGAAAAACCAGGTAAGGAAGGCAGGCTGGGAGTAATTTTCTTCTTCTCACAAAACATAAATTGCTTTTGACTGTTTGTTTGTTTTTAGGTATTTATTTATTTTTTTTTAAGTGAGTTTCCAAGGTCATTAAAAATGAATGTAGGCCTTTAAATTTCTAAATACCAGAGGAGCTCGCATTAGCTTTCATCCTCCTGTCAGTGTCTTTTTCGGGAATACTGAAGCCACAGATGCGGAGGAAATGCGCCGAGTCGGTAGATAACGCCTGACTGGCCTCTGACCCTGGGGTTAAACTGCTGTCTGGGCTGTGTGGACCAGTATCCCCCTTCCCAGGGATGGAAAGCTGCCAGCCAGCTGTCAGCGTGCCAGGGCATTGCATCCAGCACGGGGACATGACGATACCATAGCTTTTTAATGTCCGTTCCTTTCATGCCCCTCTGCGTTCGCAGGGACGGAGGGGATTGTGCGAGCCGGCGCTGAGCCTCCCATCAGTTGTGTTTTCATAGCTGCCAACTAAATCTGATTAGTTTGTCTGCATTCCCGGGAAAGTAAATCTGCTGTTTATCGCCGGGTCCATCAAATCCTGGTTATTTCGACGGGTGCTTGTTAAGGCATATTATTATTTATTTTCCTTATTGTGCAATAGCCACAAGGAGTTTTACAGTCTGTTGAATTATAGGTAAATGGATGGTTTATCAAGCTAATACAATGAGACTGGTAAGGCAGAGCCAGGCTCTCTGAGCCTCTGGTGCAATAAGGGAAGAGACAGAATGACAGAGATTCATGTAGCTTTGATTTGGTCCTGATGGCACCAAGGAGGGAAGAGTGATTGCTGTTGTTGGAGCTGGGCAAGCCACCAAAGTGGTTTTTGAAGGGTCTCTGACTGACCTGCTTGCTGCAATCTCCCCATGCCCTGCTGCAGGACAGCTTCTGCCTGAAATCTATAACCAGAACATGCCCTTCCCAAAGCCTGGGTATGCCACAGCTTCATCACCACCCCCTCAAGCTGGCTTGGGTTGGGTATCAGGGAATGAGGGACCCTTTCCTTCCAGTCCATTATCACAATGGTGTTTGCTGCTGCTCTGGTGACTCGGCTCCTTTCTGTTCCTCACTGCCCCAGCAGTGTTTGCCCTTGTAATAATACTATGGCTTCAGAGATGGGAAATTGAGTTTGACTGACTTGCCCCCAGACATACACAAAGAGTGTGCAGAACAAAGGACTGAACTGGGGAAACTTAAATCCTGAGCTCACCCTGCCCATCCCCACACCATCCTCCTTGCTCCAGCCCGAGATGGAAAAGGGAGGTCGTGACCAAGCATGCTTTAAAGCATGGCAAATAAGCAAGAGTAGACATGGGACTGATCAGCTTCCAAACAGGATCTTCCTATCAAAAATATATCTGGCAGTTCAGGTGCAGAAAAGACTCATCCTTTCCCTCTATATTATATTTATACTCAGCTGCTGCCTACCCCATATGTGCTTGCATCTTTGGTGGGTGAAATGACTCCTGGGAGGACACAATCTAGGCAGTTTTATTAGAGCCAGTTTTCCTGCAGTTGGAGATTCCCAAGCTTTGACTCAGATCTGGTTCTCAGTGGGATGCAACAGGGTCTTTCAGGAGCACACACGAACAGAAAGTCAGTGGTGCTCATTGGTCACTTGGGCAGGATATTTTGCTCTCAGTGTAGAAGCTCCTAGTAATTGTTTTTGTCTTTCTAAAAATTATTGAGAACGTGGGTTTAAAAAAAATAATCCCCATTGTTGCCATAAATTAATTTTTATGAAGAAAACCGCAGAAATTATTTTCAGTTTGGAAGTAAAGAAGTGAATACCACAGTAAAGCTTAGCGGGTTCATAACAGGTCTTTTCCTTAGGTGATAAAGGCTTATGGTTAGTCTCAGTTTGAGTCTTGACTTTGTACATTTAGAGAGAAATTGGAAAACCAAACTCAGAATACAGCAAGTGAAGCACTTTCGGTTAGCAGAGTCTCTGGTAAGAACATGGAGGAGAGCACAAGTACAAATTACTCTGATTTGGGTGTAAATCAATGCATTTGGCTTAAACTCAGCATTGTTTAAGCTTCCTCCAAGCATTCCTTCCACACCAAAACCCCTCACATCTCAAGGTATTCAATCCTATGCTTAAAACACATATAGGCTTGGGAGAGCACATCTGCTGGCAGCAGCAGCAGCTGTACAAAACCATCCTCTGCTTGCTTTCATCTCCTTCCTAATGGAAAGGAAAATGGAGCATAAAGATATTCTGCAGAAGGTTAAGTGCTCCTGTCGAAATGCGGTGGGTTTGGAGGAGTCAATGAAGCAAAGCGGGATTGGGGCGGTGGAGAGGGCAGGGGGGGCCTGGAGGGGATGCACTGGGTTCTGTTGTTTGGCTGCAGATGTGTTATTCCAATTAACTTGAAAGCGGGAATGCGAGGGGTGAGCAGGAGGGAAGGTGAGGAAGCGTTTTTATGGCAGGAGGTGAAGTCTACACCACAGACAGTGATGGAGATGGCCCTTCTGGTCTCTCTGAGGTCATCTGGTTTTATGTGAGGCGAGAGGTGCAAAACCAGTACATGAAACCCAAACAGGAAGGGTCTGAATGGCACATGTGGAAGAGCTTAACAGGCACATGCTTGACCCAGGGCTTGGATTGCTCATCACCGAGCAGCCCGGTAATTACAGGCTTTACTGGGCAGCCACTGTAGAGAGTTACAGGATAAGCCACTTGCCTTAATTTGATGATAAGCACTGCAGTTTGACTATGTGTGGTTGTCAAGGTCTTTGGGCTTGTTGGGTGGATGTATAGCATTAGGATATAGGTAGAGGAAAAGATATGTAAAACATTCCTGCTGGATTTGAACACTGAAAATACCCATAATAGCACTGTGGTGAGAGTCTGGTGAGTTAATCAACATGCCAGGCTGAAAAAGAAGAGGGAAGGAAGTGCGTGTGTGTGAGGAGGACATGATAATACTGAGAATAAAAGTTAATTAAAAAATAAAATCAAGAGAAATGTGTCTCTAAGGCCACTTCTTTTGCAGAGACCACCTGTCAAACGCTTCCGTGTCTATAAAAGCCAAGATTGGCTTCCAATCTACTCTGCAGTTCTTTAATTTTTAATGCCCCTCCCCTGGTCTCACAGGTGGCTATTATAGACAGAAGCTGTCGCCTGTATAGATACAGATGTGTGTAATGCACGCACTGAACATGAGTGCTCAGGATTTGGGAACTGACACCAGCTGGGAGTGGGAGCTGCCAGAAGAGGTTGTTAAGCTGCAGAGAGCAAAGTGCCTCAGCATTGTTAGGGATTGCCACGTCTCTTCTTCCTTCTCCTTCTTTTTTTCTTGCTTTTCTAAAATGTCATCTTGGAGAATTTGAATTGACAGCAGCACTAGATGGTGAACTACAGACAGGGAATTTGAGGTGTGGGTTGTGCATGGGGTTTTGAGGTAAAATCTGCTGGTTTTAATCCAAGCCTCCTCTGTGTTCCAATCCTCAGCTTCCCTGCCACAATTCCAGGTAAAAAAGCAAGGAGTCATAATTCTTTACCTGACTCACAGGGGTGTTGTGAGGCTCAGTTAGTTAATTATAGTAAAGCTTCTGAATAATAATCATAATAACACTTAGCAAATGAAAAAGCGAGTATTATTATCGTTAAAGTAATGACAAGGCACCCTGCTGAAGGAAGCAAATATAATGCTGATTATTAAAATCATTTGTATTTAGTGGCAAATGTAGCCGCTGCTTTATAAACTTAGAGATGTAATCTTGTCCCCAAGCCATAACAATAAGTAATTCCAAGTGCTTTGTTGTTAGGCTTCTCAGAATATAGGAACAAACAGGTACTTTCAGTCAGAAGGGATTTTATTTTAAGAATTAAGAGAACAGTGGAAGAAAAGAGAGGAAAACCAACGTCTTGCTGAGATGAGACCAAAGGTGAGTGTGTCTTATCTGAGCACTCACTGGCTGCTCTGCCCCCTCCCACCAGTGAGCCCCTGGAACAAGGGGTGAATCTGGGAGAGATTGCAAGGAGAGTGGAAAGAGAAGGGGGCGTTTGAGTTTGGAGGAGATCTGAAGCCAAGATTTTGGTACCAGTGGTGCACACTAATTATTGTCACCACACCCAATGTAAACTGTCCGATTTGTTACTGTGCATACAGCTCACGTACCTTAGCTTTTACATCTGCCACCACCCTTGAGATCACAGTGCCACAGCCTGGCTTCTCTGGCTCCTCTTTTCTTTCTCGTGTTCTTGTTTCTTTCTCCCAGAAAACTTCCCTATCTTGCCCAGGCTGTAGCAGGAATATGGCCAAAAGCTGCCAGTATCTAAACACAGCAGTGCTGGGATGAGGGAAAAAGGAGAGTTAGGGTTAAATCTAGAGTAGGGAAAAAACAACTTGTGATTTTGAAGTAAATATCCATCTTTTGGGTAACACTAATTTTTTTCATCCTTTTTTTGGCCATTTAACTACAGTTTAAGATTTGAGCAACTGGAAGGGGCCAGTCAAAAAGTCATTGCTGTCAGCTGCCTCCTGGAAAAAACGCCTGTTCCCATCAGAAATAATGCCACTGCAGCTGGTCATAGCTGGCTGACACCGTAGATGTCATCTCAGAAAAGGGTAAAAATATTGAATGGGTCTCTGGAGGTTCTTGTCACTCTCCAAACGTGCACTGGCCAAGTCATGCTTCAAAACAAACAGTAAAATCTGCAGAGTCACTGTTTGCCTTCTCTATTTTGTGTTGATAGATGGGCTCGGTTACTAGGGCTATTAATCCAGCAATTTTTTGGAACATAAAATTAATTTTTAGAGGAAATAAACTACATAAATAAAATGAGTATAATTGGATATCGCTCTGGTTCCATTGATTCTAGGGCTGTAAATTGCACTTGATGTCCATGGTGTCAGGCTCCGAGGTATTTAATTCTGTTCCTTAAGGATGACTTATGCAGTCAGGGGTGAGTGTTTGCTTCAGCAAGTTTGTCTATCTCAAGGGGATCCCAAATTTGCTATAAAGGAAAAGGACTCGCTTGTTAATACAACCTATTTGCTTTTGGGTTGTAATATCTCACCTTAAAGCTGGCTTTTGATCCAAGAATGGTTATTACTCATATAAATCTAGCGCATGTGAATGTGGCATAAATATTCAGGTTGACATTCAGGTATTTGTATTTTATTCTTGGTTGTGCTGCAGTTGAGGTTGCGTTGTACCCTTGGTCCTGTGACTGCACATCTCTACTTCCAAGGCATTTTGTGGCCAGTTTTGGAGGGTTGAATTATAACCATTTTCATATTGTGGGGTATTAATACCTATATTTTAGGTTGTGAGCCTTCAAGATCACAAATATGGCAAGTGTAAGGACAGAATAAGCTTTGCAATACTTTGGGTAACTATTCCCTCATCCTAAGAACCTGCCAGTGTTGATCCGTTTCTGGGAGGGCAAGTTTTGAGGCACAGCAATTCATTGCCATGACTGCAGCATACTTAGGCAGCCCTGAGGGCCCCCAAGAATAGAAGATATATTAGATATATGAATATCCTTTACTTCTTGTAAGGTCTCATCTTGTGTAGAAGAGAAACAGAATCCATGGAGGTCTCACTTCTGGTCCAGCCTGACAGAGGCACTTAGGACCTCTGCAATCCTTCACTTTCTTTGTTTAATTTATTATACTGTCATGTATAAGCATCTTCAGGAAAATATTAATTAGAATGTGTGTTCCTTGACAACTAACTCTAAATGGATTAAATCTGCTTTACTCGATGAAGCAAAGACGTGTTGATTAAGAGAAATTGAATTCTATCCCTGAGATAATTTTCTGTCTCTGTCTAGAGAATACAGGCAACACCAACGCTTGGAGAAGAAATGGAGACTCTACACAAGTATCTCAAAAATAATAGTCTGGACATACATATTAATTGATTTAATGTAAAAAAGCTTGATGCAAACTTGTGCTGAGACTTTAAATTGAGGTCCTGACCATTCTCTGTGGTCACTAGAGGATCCTTCAAGAATGGGAACGACCTGGCAATTTCCAGTTTGGATAATTATGTTCTGCTTCCTTAATGTTTCCCATGCCCTTTCAATTAGTATGGTAATCATCTCCACTTTGCGACCTACACTGAAGTGTAAGTGATGGTACATGCTGTTAAATAGCTGCTATGCTCCACCCCAGAAGCCACTGTTTTCCAGGAGTGATGCCAGAGTGGGAGAGCTTTGTCAGCTGGTGGAACCAGGAAAGTGAGGTACTCCAGTGGTGGAGTCAGAGCTGCCCCTTCTCTGTAAGATGTTTCAGAAAGTCTCCTGAATGAAAAGTCTAAAATGTGCGGGAGATCTCACTTTAAGGAAAAAAAAGGGACAAATACATGAGTGTGGAAAGGAGGAGAGAGTCATTAAATGCAGTAAAATAACAGCAGGTGAAGAAACCTCTACTGCAGCTCGGGGGTGAATTTTTAGTACGTCTGGTGCAGTCCATCAAGCAGCTGTGGAGGAATGAAGAGGTGCTGCAGCTCCTCTCTCTCTGACAGTGTGATTTAAAGAACTGCTCTTTGCTAGCCTGGCCTTGTGCCTTTCAGTTGCCTTGAAAGGGAAAGAACTGTGTCTCTGCTCCCTCACTGGCATTTGTCTTAAAAATAATAATAAAAAAAAAAAGTAAGAAAAGCAAGGGAGCGTGTGGTTTTGTGGGAGAGTTTTCCACACTGAACCCGCTGGTCAGCCACTGAGTAGCAAGACAAAAGGAATATTTCACTGGGCTTCACATGATTTGTTTACATTCCCCTTAATGGTAAAGAATTTTTTAGACCAGTGTTACACCTTGCAGCAGACATGGTTTGCAGCATGACTGCAGTCCCAGCTGCCTTTTGGATAACAGAGTTTCCTTGCAAGAGATGTGTTGCTATTTTCTATGTTTTTTGATATGCAGCCCAAATGAAGTCTCTGAAGGAGTATCTGTCTTTTGCTAACAGCCATCATTTTTATATAAAGTCGGAGGTATTCATATTATGTCTTCATCTTCTATATCTCAACTAGTAACAATATCACAACTACTCCCTCCTGACAACTATATTCATTTCTCATTAAAGATATTTCATGTTTTATTCAGGAATTTAAATGAAGCTATCAGAGCCTGTAATAGCAACAGTTTGGGATAATTGTATCTCATTGATGGCAGCCTCAAGAGTTCTAATTAATATATATTTAGCTCCCTGGTTGTCTTTAGACCAAACGCCTCAATATGAAAGACAGGGAGAGGCGATAAGGGGAGGGGGAAGGGAACAGACTCCAAAATAACAGCCCCTTTTGAAATTTGGATAGGAAAATCTGTGTTGAGAGAAGGAACTGCGTGCTTTGGGATTCTTTCTGTTTTTCCCCCCCATTCAATCCAAAATAACTTTTGAGATACAGAGTCCTTCTCAAGAAAAGAAAATACAAAAAACCTAGGTTTGCTGCCCACTTGTTTGTGGGGAAGGAAGGATGACAAATATGTATTTTTCTCCTCCAACGATACACCTGATATCCGAGTTCAGCTTATCAGTGGTCTCTGCTTTTATTAGCTCTTTCCCTGCCTCCTCCAGCCAGAGTGCTCCATTCAAAATTGCTCAGTTTCAGAGATATGATCTGCAATGCAAACAGGCTCTCATTACACTTTTTCATACTAAAAAAAAAAAAAAATCTTACTTTCGTGTGTGCCTGATTAGCCCTCACCATACAGCTCTCAATTTTCTTATCCCCTTTGGGCTTTTTATTCCTTTCCTCTCTTTCCTTCAACATTACCTTTCTCTCTGTTGTATGAAATGAGCTAAAAAAAGATTTGGGGAGGGGGTATTATTCTGTCATTGGAATTCATAGCACTTGTATTCACTTACAAGCCTGAACTATTTTCTCAAATCACTTCAGTCTCTGTGACTTTCTCAGGCTGTAGTTTATAAATCACTTTTGTGGTACACTATCTAGAGGGGATCAAGACCCCTGGAAGCTTGAGTCATATTGAATTGCATTGTGTAACGGAGAGTCATTAGGAGTTTACAGTCAGGGGGGAAAAAAGAAGTCTTATAAATAGGCTAATTCAACTGGCACTTATATGTTTTAAAGGCATTATTGAGGAAGCAGGATGGTAGTATTATTTGCTCCCAATTTTGCTCTCATCAGCAGCAGCTAAGGGTGGCTCTTGAATAGGACAGGAATAGAGATTTTATAGACCTCCAGCTTTAAAACCTCTATTTTCCCCCCTTTATTATTTAAGCAAGTACTAAGGACTGTTTAGAGGTTTATTTAAATGGCTTCCATGCTGGAAGCTAATCCAGCCTATGCTGGCTCAAATTGCCTCAGTTTCTCCTGAATAAGAGCTTCTTTTCTCTTATTTCTACAGATTATTTTTTAAAGGTATTAATTTAAGAGAAATATATTGTGCAGAATAGGGGCTTTCTGGCAGTGAAGGGATTTTCAGCAAGAGGTTTATGCAGCAGCTGCATTTTTCCAGTCTGATTCTGACAGTAAGGTTATTCCAGTTTATTTCAGTAAAGCATCTCCTTTTTTCCCTTTCTTTTAAAGTTAAAAAAAGCATGATGTTGTAATGAGAAGGTATTTATTTCATTTGGGTGTGTTTCACTTGCAGATTTGTGACATGAAAGTGTCAGCCCCGGGTGTTGCCTCTCTGAGGGCTGGATCTTCTTGGCTGAGGTTGGAGCTTATCGAATACCTGGATATCCTCACGCTTACAGGTGTGGTAGATGGAGAACAATGACCAGAAGCAGGTGCCCTGGCTGTCAGGAACTCCAACTCACTGCCAACAAGCTCATTCCTAGCTGAAATTGCTGCTTATTTAAAAAAAAAACGAAAGATGACAATTCTCAGTATTGTCTGCAGTTCTCAGCCCCGTGTCAGCCACTTCCATGCCATCTGCGGGATCGCCGTGCTCAGCTTGGTCAGGGTTTTCTCAGAAAAACAAAGTGAACCCAGGACGAACCCTTGGTTTAAAACTAGGCTGGAGTCAGGAGTTCAAAGGGTGGAGAGTTGAGCGGGCTCGCGCGGCCGGCAGCAGCGCTGGGTGAAGTGTCTCCCTGGGATTTGGTTGATGGGTTGCTTGGCAGCTCTGCCCCAGTGCTTCCATAACCTGGGCTGGAGTCCAGCCCAGTCCTGAGAGATGGAGGGTCAGCCCAGTTTGATAGTGTAAGGTCAGGGATGGAATGAGGCTGGGATATCTCGATTGAGATTTGAGTGTATAAAAGTATAAATCAAAAAAGCAAAATCCTTGAAGGGACACCTTGCAGCTGTCTTGGGAAATGAAAGGCTTTAAAATAAGAAGGCTCAAGAACACGAGAATCCTGCAGCCCGTGTAACTAATAAAGCTCTTTGGTCTCAACTCAGGGAACAGTAAAGTCCTCTGTGTTGTCTGGAAAAGTGGAGGGTGTATGGCAAACCTGAGGGAGACGCTGCTCCTTAACACAGAGAGCTGCCGGCATACTGAGGATTATATGTGCACGTAAATACAGATCTCAGCTTTTATGCTGCTACTTCTCAACCAAATACATCGAAAAGCTTATTCTAAAAAGGCTTTGCCAGCTGTAGGGACCCTCATTCTGTGTCCTTGAAAATTCTCCATAGCCTCAAAGTCCACCACTAAAGTCATGGAAGGGGAAAAGAATAAGCTTTTTTATCCGCATTACTCCTGAACGCTGCTGTCTCATTTTTGCTGCAGGATACTCATAATTTTATGCTTATTTAAACAGACACATATCTAGTTTATGGGCATATTCCAGGGAAAAAAAAAAGAAAGAATCATGTAGCTTAGAGTGCAGTTCTCATGGGCAAACACCTGATCCCCTTTAATAAAAGATAAAAGGGAAACTATTCCCTTGCCAAGCTGCTACATTACAGGGTTTTCCTCACAGCAACACGCTGGTAAGCTGCACATCTGACTAGTGCATGGCACGGCACGGGCTCAGCTTGCAGGTAGAGGGATTGTCAGCAGCTTGTGCCAGTGCCACTGAAACCCACGGCAGCAGAACTGGGATGGAGAGCAGACTGCCACACAATTAGGGTGCAGGAGAGGTTCCAGAGTTCAGGATGTGCACATCTGCTAATCAAAGGGAGGTCAGGGGGGGAACTAATTGATGTTTCAAGCTGCATCAGCCAGGATCCTTACTGTTTTAAGAATTTAGGTGTTTTTTTCTTGACCTCCTGATGGTTTGGGTTTTTTATTGCTATTAGTGTTACCTCAAGGAAAGTGAAGTGCTGAGTATCCATGTGCTAGCTCATTTGCCCCTTTCCAAGGACGTTTTAAGTTTGCATTAAGTTTGCATTGGTCTTCTTTGAAATGGTCCATGCTGGCGCTCTTTTATTCTCTGTAGTGTCTGTCATTAAGTGAAAGCTTTGGATTACCTGGTCTTGCCCGAAGACATGGCCAGAGCAGTTCAAGAAAACAAATAGCTTAGCTGTGTAAAGTGATAAAAGGTACAGGTTAAAATTCTGGATCTGTTTTGGTAGGGACAGCTGTAAGGTGTCTTTTCACAAAATTTTAAAGCAGATGCCTCTGCACCTTTTTTTTTAACAGGTAATACAATAAGAGATGCTAAGAGCAGGTACCTGTCACCTAGCTGGTGATCTGGGGTAGCTGAGGACCCAAAACAGAAAAGGCAGGCTGATCTCTGTGTTACCCCACTGCACTCCACCACCTGTGTGACAAAGAATAGTGCCATAAATGCTTTTTTAAGAAGATGGAATATACAAAGTTTGGTATTTGTTATGACTTATATAAGGAAGGCAGTATGCTCACTTTTCTAGTTTGTATTTGTGAATCTAATTTCACTTTTCTTGAAATTTTGCTTATATTAAGTTATTTTCCGGATATTCAAGGGCTGATCTCTAGGCAGAGCATCACTTGGGATCTCAGATTTCAGGAAAAGCCACTGCAGGTGAGTTCAGTGGTTCTGACATAACAAAGTCCAAAAACTCCTCTAGTTCACCTTGAAGCAGAAAGTAAACATTGGAGAGGTTGACTGAGTAACTTTTCAGGCAAACTTGTATCTTCACTGAACCAGAAGGTATCTCTTTTTCACACCAATATGGACACACCAGGAACCCGGTGAGAAACTACACTTAGGAGAAGGTTCCATTGAGCAAACCCAATGTGCACTTAGTTCAGATAAACCCTGGAGAGTCAGCCAGTGAGACCTCAAAGTCTGGTGTAATTTGTGGTCTGATGTATCCCAGTCCAACTTCTCTGCTCTCTTTTTATAAATCAAATGGGAAAAAAAATCAGGCAAAATGATCGGGCACTCAGATGTGGTCTCAGAATAAGTGCAAAGTCTGTTTTGTGGTGTCTGGGTCTTGTCTGATTTCTGCTCACATGCCACTCAAAAAGTCCATGTAGGTTTTAATCTATGCAGAAGCACATTTAACCTGTGCAGAAGCATCTACACACTTTAAAAGAAGGTCAATGTTATTCAAGTGTATTTCACTTTTAGTGGTGGTGGAAGCAATTATTTTCAAAATCCTTCGTTTTAAATGTCTTGTCTGGGCAATCTCACTAAAAGAGCAGTAGAGTTAAATGGCTAACCTGTTTCTTTCCTTAAGGAACTGGCAAAATACTTGCATCTAAAGCTTTCTACGATGCTTTTTACTGAGTTAATGAAAAGAAAGGAGAATATTTTGGAGGTGTAGCTCATAAATTTCTTCTGATTTTTCTGGCATCCAAGTAACACAGAAGGCTCCTGTATGGAGAATATGTTGTCCCGCCAGGTAGGCAAAGGGGACCTGTGCAAGCTATTTCAGCAAATTGCTTAAAATAAATAGATAAAATATTGAGTCTAAAGGTGTAGTAGCAAGAGGGAACTTGGTCTGAGAGAGGATGGAGCAAGCAGGCGTGCTCTCCTTGCCCATCGTGCTCTTCCCTAGCTTCACAGTCTTTTAGGATTTCATCAATGCTATTGCAGCAATTCGAACTTCTGTGGTTTTAACCCAATACAGTTTTTGTGGTCTTTGACATCTCTTCCCTTCCTAAACAAGAGCAGAAAAATGCAAACACTCAGAGAAACGAATGATATTGATAATCTGCTGAAAGCAAGGTGAGAGGGAAAGGAGAAGAGCGGATTAAGGAAAACCCCTGCTTGAATCCATCCTTTTGTTTCATGGCCAATGTAGCCTTTCCTCGACATATCAACAGGAAACAAAGAATTGAAATCAAATGAAAGGGTCAGCGATTAGAAGCGAATTGTCTGTAGCATTTCAACAAAGCCGCCGATCGCTTGTGCCGGGTTGGCTGCTCTCCCCCACCTCTCCCTCTCCGTTCCCCCTCGTTACACGATACTACTTGGGAACATGTTATCAAGGACTGAGAATCAGGCCAGTGGCTGCTGATGTTAAAAGGACATGACATGTGCACAAGGCAGGGCATAGGGGCTGGCTGCACATATTAAAGGCAAACACATCACAATCCAATTAGTAGAAATGGAGTGTGTGTGCTGGCTCTGGGAATTTTTTTTTTTTTTAAAGTAATACTTACGTGCTTTTTCTATTGATTGATTTATTTTTGAAAGGAGTAATTCTCCTTCTAGCTTTTCTTCCTCCTCTCCTCCCTCCTTCTCCCCACCTCCAATTCCTTCACCCCTGAGTTTTCACCTCGCCAGAGGAACACGAGTTCAAAGGCAATTGGAGTAGAAATAAAAATAAAACCAAAATATTGTGAAAGTGAAGAGTTCTCTAATCTCTTTTTGACCTTCCTGTAAAAAGGGCAGTTTCTGCAAACCTACTGCAAACTTGTAAATCTTCAGTACTAGGAAGGATAAAAGCAACATATAATATTTCATTAAAATTTAAGCTGAGTAGATAAATGTGTGTCTGTGCATGTATGGAAATTTCTCCTTGCCAGGTTTTTAAAATTGTTTTAAGCATGTCTCCTCTTCCTTGATGTGTTACCTAGCCACCAGAGTTTTTTATTATTTTATTGGAATACATCTCCTGTAGCTTTCATTCACTATTTAGGTTAGAATGAAGAGGAAAAAAATTCCTAAAAGAAGGACAGGTTTTAAAATTCTGACACCTGAAAAGATCACAATGTTCATTACACTCAGCATGTTTTATTGAATGCAGAATTAAGAATATAGTCTGTATTCAATGTCTACAATGATGCATTCCAGTTCTGATATAATGGGCAATACTTTGCTGTTGGACTGTAGTCTTTCTGCTTCTTTAGCTCCTAGAGTAGCTGAATAATTAAATTCATGTAAATTTAAGTCTGTGTATAGTCCCCGTGAGACTGAGGGAGTTCCTTGTCTGCCTAAAGTTAGTTTCATTGTAAGTAGTTTGTTGGTTGTAGGCCCAAAGTTTTATCTCAAGCTTTTGTGCTGAAAGGTGTCCTTGCTCAGCAAATCACTTTAAAACATGCTCAGTTTTAAGCATATGCCCAACTCCCTCTCTTAGGACTCAGTTTGGTACAATATGTGGCCATGAGGATGGTCTAAGGGAAAGGTCGAACAGCAGAGAAATCAGACAGGGTTTTTTTTTTGCACTCATGATGGTATATACGTAGAATTTAGTGAGAGGAAAACAAAACCATGGGGAAAAGTAGAAGTTCAAATGAGGTAGGTGGACCTACATGGGCATTCTCGCTTCCTTCCTTCCCACAGCTTCCTCTGTTCCTATAATCTCAGCACAGATGTTTCCTTTTTAATCCCTGGCTCCAGCTGGCAGAGCATCTCTGCTCTACCGTACTTAGTCGCAATTACTGCAGACATTAACTCTGCACATGCTTCGGAAATTGACTGCTTTTTCTTCCTTGGAAATGTTGCTCATCATCGGGTTTTTAACAGCCAGAAATAAAGGCCATTTGTGTAATGATGAATCCGATTCCCTTCAAGATTTGTAAGAGAGATAAAAGGCACAAGAAGCACGCTTAAAACAATTGCTGGCATGGTGGAAAATTTGGATATTGAATTTGTAATACCTTGCTTTACTAGTACAGAGAGTCTTCATCATGTGATAGAAAAGGAATGGGAAATATGTCAAGCAGATCTCATAGTCACCTGACTGATGCTACTTTTCCAAATTAATCACAAGTACTTTATTTATTTTGATTAGCAAATCAGAGACTTAGTATACTGAGTGTGGAGTGTGTCTTCCTGTAGGTGAACTTTCATTTATTAATGGAGTAGGGGTTGATCAAAGTGTCAAAGCTGCAAAACCCAAAGGTCGGATCCACTCTTTTCCTTGCACCCAGGCATGAGGCTGTCACCCAGGGTCCCCATTTGTGGTGTGATGCTGCTGAAGTGCCACCAGTGCCTGATGTGACCCAGGCCAGAGTCAGGCAGAAAAAAAGTATAACCCTGCCCTGGGCTTAAAAGCAACACAAAATCCTTTGGCTGCTGGCTTCAGGGGTCCCAGTTTATCCTGCTTGTCCTGATTGTGTATTTTTTTCTGTATTCAGCAACTTTCCAGTGGATGTAGAAGCAATCTGAGACAGCCACACTGCCATGACAGATGGGATGGATGGACAGAATGCTGAAGAATCTGGAAACATCAAATGTCAGGTAAAGCAGTTGATTTGTTTTAATGAAAACTCTTAAATAATCTAAATAGACTATACAAAATATCTTTTAAATGATCAAGAATCCCTTCAGTTGATCTGCACTCTGTCTTTTTCTGCATGATGCTCACGGATTCAGATTTTCTGCTCTTGATTCTAGAGGGCAAACTGATTAGTGCACGAAAATCTATTCATGAAGTCACTGTGTTGCTCACTTTGTTCTCCTCTTTCCCCTTTAGCACTTGCTGAGAGCACTGGATGCATTCCTATCACTTACTCCCCCATTCCTGTGAAGGAGGAGGATGGATAGCACATCCAGCCTTCAGGTGGCTGCTAATATGACATGTACAACTTCAGACATTTGTGTGAGCACCCAGAATAACAGGATAAAGTTGGCGACAACCTGAGGTCATCTTGCCTATGAACCACCTAACCACTGCCCTCCAGGTAAGAAACTGGAAACCTGTGCTTATCTCTACCAGTTAATGTTCTTAAGTGAGCAGACCATTGCAGATTAGATAGATGTGCTGCTACAGACACAAAAACCTTTTAAAGGCCCTGGAGAGCTTTCAGTGTGGATTCGTGCTACCTCTCAGTCAATAAGAAACACAGGATTGGTTTGACAATGACAGTTCTAGGACTAAAATGAGAAAGTTCTGGCAAATGATAGCAGCTCTGCATGCTTCTGTGGAAAACTTGCACAGATGTGTGCACAGTTTTCCCAGGAATGACCTGTAAAATCCAGATTATTAAATAAAAGAAGAGGTCTAATCACACTGTATTGCCTAATACTCTATGCAGCCTTGGTGTCATTATGGCCCATTGAAAGGGCACAATGATTGAGTATTTTGGCTTTCTACTGCTATTGAGTCCATTCACTGATGGGGAACAAGAAAGGAGAATGCGAAGAAGAAAACAAAACTGAAAGTGCTTGAGGACAATTCAACTTTGAAATAGTTTTCATTAAATACAGGGAAAGTACAAAATGAGCCCACTTTGAAACTTGCTGGATAAAGGCTGTTATGAAAGATTTCAGTATTTTTTTTTTCAGCTTTGGCTCTTCTTGTACTCTTCTAGGCTAGATGAAGTGTGTATGAAGGCATCACTGACATCAGCAATTGGAAAGTAAAGAAAACAGTGAGTGCAGCTTGGCTATTGCAGAGAAACTATAAAATCTACTACATAAGTAAAGCAGGAAGAGAAGAGAAAGTTAATGATTTTTTTTAGCTCTGTGACTTCTCTTTGATCATATTTCATATAACATGCACAAGAATGCCACAAATAGTTTGATATCTAAGAGAAAAAAAAAAAAAAAAGGGTGGGAGCTTTTGCTTTGAGGGGGTGCTTTGCATGAAGAACTTGTTTAAGAAATAAAACACACATACCAAAAAAATGAAGAAAAAAACACAAGGCAAAACAAAGCCCTGCAGCATTGTAGAAGTCATTTAGAAGAACTAAGAAAGCTGAACAGAGGTTAGATGGAATAAGACTTCTAGATTGTAATATTTAAAATTTGAAACCAGTTCCAGGTGACTCACAAAATAGTTGGGCTTGTGAGAATGAACATCAGCAAAAAACTGCAGCAATGTTCTTTGGAGGATGAAGGCACTTCAAAGAAATCTCTCCTCACCCTCCCAGTTCTTCTAATTTAAACCATAGCAGTGACCATTAAAGTTATTTTTTCTCTTCTAATGAAATTTTGCAAGTTTTTTGGCTTTAGCTTTTATTACCAGATCTGGTTTAGTAGGTAGCCTAAAATGTTTAAAAGGAACTAATCTGCAATTACGTATTTCTTAATAAATACATTGTGCTTTATGCAGTGTATTTGTTGCACGTGAAGCCAGCAAGGAAAAGGGATTCAGCTCCTGTGTGCAGCCAGCTAGAGTCACAAAAGTGTCCTCCAGCCTCTTTGAACCAATTTCAAGGATCTCACAAGCCTGTCAAGTCTCTCACTACCAGAGGATGTCGACCAGTGCCACACAGAGTTCGGAGCAGGGATTAAGAGTGGGCTCTTGATGTGCCCCCTCTCTAATAAGAGTTGGCTACTGTGGCAGAGTTGAACGAGAATTCAATTGTGATGGAAGTTAATAGGATTTATTTTTATTGCTGAGGTGCTGGGAAGTGGATGAACCTTGGAGTTCTCTTTGGCTCCTGAGCTATGTCCACTAGTCCTGGTCTGGCTGCCTTTCCCAGTCTTTCCCTAGACAGTTTTGGCTCCAGTGCGACGGCATTGATATCGATAAGTCATCCATCACCTTATGAGCTACTCCGAGGAGGGAAATAGCTGGTGCTGTGGGCCTGATTTCTGTGCTATACATCTTTGGGGGATGATTTGTTTTTTGCTTCATCCACTATGTCCCATAAAACTAATTTCCTTCAACAGTCTGGGCTCAAGTTTTGTTATTTTTATCTGACCTTGTGTAACACGCACCACAGTGCAGACTGTGGGGGT
This sequence comes from Oreocharis arfaki, assembly GCA_013398015.1. Taxonomy (NCBI): domain Eukaryota; kingdom Metazoa; phylum Chordata; class Aves; order Passeriformes; family Paramythiidae; genus Oreocharis; species Oreocharis arfaki. Next base: position 735,281 of record VZRR01005155.1, on the reverse strand, counting down.
GACTGGGAGATAAAAGCACATTTCTAATCCAAACAGATATACAAATATAGACTCAGCCTACGTTTCCCTCTTCCCAGCTGCCTTATGAGGAAGAGGAGCTGGCTCAGAGAAGTGATCCTCCCTAAATCAGAAAGACTGGTGCAAGCAACAGGGGAAATGGAGAATACAAGTTTTTTCCACCTTTTTGTTTTTGAGATATTTATGAGAAGGCAAAAAGCTCTTTGTATCAACTCATAATTTCAAATGGTTCTCACATAATTTCAGTAGGTGGTTCTAGATGTTGGTTACTTGGTTCAGTTTGGATAGAGAGATTGGTTTGGTTTTGTTTCCTGACTAAATGAACTTGATGTTTAGATTCATATTTCCTGAACTGATAGTCTTGTTATGAATTTAAGATGGCTTCTCACAAACACTCCTAAATAATTGATACGTTTTCCTAGGGAAACGGCCAACTTGTATGTCTCAAAGTATTTGCAAACCCCAAATTTATATTAAGATTTGAATTTGAATTGACATTTCCCCACACAATGTTTGTCCATCTCCATTGTGTTTATAGGCGGAGGTTATGTTTTTGGCAAGTTGACATTTAATATTTTTTCTGTAGTTCACTCCAAAAGGAACGAAAATTGGCTCAGATTATGAATTCAAATGGAGTTTTTCCAAGTGCCTATATTACGAGTTCCCCTTCACCATCTGAAAACTGAGCTATACTCCTTTTAGTATCACTAGGCACTCATGATAACAAAGCTAGTAAATATTTTTCATGAAGTTAGACTCATCAATCCCATGTTATCACTAAATGGAGCTTAGAAGCAAGGAAAAGGAGAGCCAAGAGACGCCCTGCAATGTATTTGTCCCAAAGGAGTGTGAAAAAAAAGTACCAATGTCTCTTCTCACCTTCTAAGAGAATGTCAAAATCAAATTTTAGTGTAAACCAAATGGGACAAAACTGGTGGCTCTATGCTAGCCAGCAAACTAGCTCCAGAACCACTTAAAACCAGACTTCCCCCTGGCACAAAGGAATTCTGCTGCCCCACAGCCCCTTACTTAAAACTGTAGGGAGGAAAAGGAAAAATAAAAAAGAAAAAGGGGGGGAATTAAAAGAAAGGGAAAAGCCTTTAAGGTCAGCTAGTCCATCCCTTGCTGATCCAGGCATGTTGCTGACAGTATTTTCACATCCATGAGTGCTTTGTCCAGGCTACTTTACCTCCATCACTGGGGCTTCCATCTGCTCTCAGGAGACTTCATTCCATTTGTTATTTCTTATGAGTTGGCTGTATGGATTTTTTTTTTAAGTTTTATTTTTATTTTCATTGACAAACCAAGCAGTAAAGATTGGGTTGCCCGGCCCAAACTTCTCCACAGTACAGGTTGGATTTTTTTTTTCTTTTCTGAGAATGGGAAAAAGCTTTCAAAGTGGAATCACCTCCCCCTTGCTGCTCGCCATCACGAAACCCTGACTACAGAAGCATCTCATTCATCCCCTGAAGTGTAATCTCTTGAGAACTCAGAAATACTCTATAACCTGAAAACACTCTTTGTTTTGAAGGATAAGAAATAATGGACTGCTTCCACAGTAGGTAAAAGGCAGGGTTTTGTCTTGAATTAGTGTCAGCTTTTACTAGGACATAGGGTTTTAGATGTATTTCTGAGCTAGACATGTGTTATCCTGCATGTGTTCTCTGCTGCTTCAGCTCTATTACTATGCAGAGTCTGTCTGTCTTGGGGTCCACTTTCCAGCACCAGAGAATTCTGAGCCTAATTCTGATTTCTTTTTACACCACTGTTCTAAATCAGATGCTCTCAGCAGGATGATTGATATCAGCATGAAACAGAGGTGGGTTAGATGGATTAGATGGACCTCAGGCAATTTGCATTTCAGGAAGGAATCAAATTTTGCTTCCCAACTTTCCCCTTTGGTTATGGGCAAACAGTATCTAGCTTTTCAAAGGAAAACAGTTGGAGGAAGGCTATATGGGGGACAAAATGCAGCTAGGCTGTGCTCTGCCTGCGAATTTGCAGGCTGCTGTGCTAGGCATCCAGCTCTTTGTACTAACAGGAGTGCTAATATGATGTATTAAATGTCACACCCGCATCGCTGGGTATGCATATCTCTCCTGTTGTACTGCCTGTTTATGCTTATTCAGCTCTTTGAATAATTTAACACATTTCATACTCCAAATTACCCACAACAGTTTGACGGGGCTGCTGGCAGTTTACTTGAAACACTCAGTGTTAGGTCAAAGTAGGGCCCAAGCATCTGCTAAATAGAAGGACATTTCATACTTAGCAAAGCATAATTAGACGTATTCCTGCACACTTTTCTTTGAAAAAATAGGTAAATCCATGCTAATCCCAGTGATACCATAGAAATAAGGGGCTGTACTGAGCACTGCTATGTACAGCCCAACACCAGGAATCATTGGGACTGAAGAAAAATAATTCTGGAGACCAGCAGATGTTGAGGACAGACAAAACTAAGCAGGATAGCACAGCTATGTCAGCGTGTCACCCATGCAGCTTCAGAGCAGAGGGACTGATTGCCTAGGTGCAATTAGGCTGGAATTAGGGATTTGGGAAGCTTCATCCTCAGCAGGGAAATATTCTTCATGCTTTTGTCCAAAACTTGACTGAGAAAAACAATCCACTGGCTGGCTAATGAACCTGGAGCACATGGAGCATGCACATGGTGCCCTGCACTCCTCCATCCCCTGTGCTGCTGGAAACAGAGACCAAGAGGTGCCCATCTTGGGTGTACACTGTGAATTCTCTCTCAGGCTTCACATTTCCCTATTCTTTATTACCTCATGCTCTTGCACTGAGAACATTTTAGCTGGATGGCTATAGAAGAGAGGTGGGAATAAAGAAAATGGAGCATGGTCCTTGGCTGGACAGCTGGGGCTGGGAATCCTGCTCAGGATTAATGCACGTGGTGACCCATAAAATGCTGCTGTTGTGTGGATTAAATTAGGAAGAAGACACAGAGCTGAGAGAGACAAAGCACCTGGTGCTTTGTAAATGTGCCTTTCTGGGATTGGGGTGTGTTTAGTCACTAGGGCTGTCATCTCTTTGTGTTTTTGTTTTGAGGAAGATGCAGAATGAGCATTGCTTTTTGAGCAGTGCCTGTTTGCCTTTTGCTGGGGTGAGGCTGTGTGGTGTCCACACTGGACCATTTTCACTTGATGGAGGTAGCCCAGCAATAGATCAGTGGATTTGGCATAGTGCTGCTCAAAATAGTTTCGGCAGAAGGTTTGGAACTACTGGATGCATGTGGGTCTGAGACATGAGGCAGCAGGCAGGGGCTGGGAGGAGGACTGATCTCCCCCAGGGCCACCCAACTCTCTATCAGCACCTCTCCACACTCCTCTGCTCAGATAGAAACCAGAGAAGGGACAGGATAGCAAAAAAAAAAGAGTGTTTTCAATTAGGACTTAAAAATCTCATCCCTCACAGTGCATCAGGTGGGAGGAATCTCTCCCCAGCCCTGCGGCTCACCCAGGGCCCCACAAAGTGATGATGCAGGGCACAGTCAGCGGAGATATTTGCAAAGTGACAGCAGGGCTCTGATTGAGTGAACCTCCCAGGTCCAAAGCCCCACACTGCTCGGGAGGATATGCTGAAAATCTTTCTCAGGGATTTGCACATCCTTACAACGAGTAAGGGTCTGTAATGAAATGTTTGCTTATCATCCATTTAACCCGCTTCGAAGCAGGCTGAGCCTGCATGGTAACCTCAGGTCAAAACTATTTTGGATAGCTGAAACTCATGATAAACACATGCTTTTGAAGGTTAGAAAGCCATCAGTGGGAGACATCAGATTCGCTTCTTTATTATTAGAAGGGGAGAAAATCCAGGAGTGTTCAGAGCAGCAAGTTTTGTATAAAACATGAAAAGCAGATGGGGGGAGGTGGCAGAAGGAAGGAGGAATCTTTTTTGATACCAAACAACATTGCTTCTGCAGCAAATCCTTTTTCCTTGTAATTTAAGATTGTGCTTGAAATAAGGAGCCAGCTGCACCCGGGGGGAGCAGAGGGCAGCCTGTCCTTTTGGGTGCTTGATTGGCTCTTTCGTGTATACCTGATAATTACTGGAGCTGGTAGGAATCCAGTTGTGCTACTTGAACACGCACTGAGCAGCATCGTATCCACAGCAGCCCTGTTTGGTCTGAGATCTCCGAAAGTGGGAGAGAAGATTGTCACAGAGCAAAAGCCTTTACTGATAAGCAAGTTATGGCCTTGCCTAAACTTCACTCCAGCTGGATCTGCTAACGGTCTGTACCCACTGAGAGGCTTTCAGCAGTATTAAGCAAGCTAGATCAAGGTATTTAATTTTAAAAATATGTCTTTATTTCTCAAGTCCAGATAGAAATCCTGCTACTCCCTCTGTGATACGGGAGGAGTCCCAAAGCATAATCTTGAGTTCAGTCTCATGGACATTGCTTTTAACGTCATCATCAAAGTCCTGGACTGATGAGTGAGATGAGGGGAGATGGGGGACTCTCTTCACACATGCCTGCTCTGAGCCACAGCTGAATGCCTGAGCACTGCCCAGGGAAAACAGAAACACTTTCATTGCTTTTTGAGACAAATATTCATCGATGTGTGCACGTGTGCCTGCATACACACACACACATGCAAAAGGCATAGTTTCATCCCTCAGAATCGCAATCCTTTGAAGCCACCTGTCTCTGAACAGTTTTCTCTATAATGAGCAGAGCTCTGTGCTGTAACTTCTCCCTTTGTCCCCAGTGCCAGCTGTATAACTCCCAACCCAAGAAACATTGCACCCTTGCAGAACTTCTGCCTCAGTCCAACAGTGCTGTTGTACCAGGTTTTCTGCCATAGCAGCCGCCTACAGGAATGATCAGCAAAGCGATGGCAAAGGACGATTCTTCCACTGGGAGGACTCCTCATTTCCTCTCTTCCCAGGACCTCCACGCTAAGTGGGCTCAGTTTCCGAGTGAAAAGATCCTGTTTTTCCTCTTTTCCCCTAATGGTCAGAGATGGCAAACTTCCTCTGGGATCTGTGCATTCAGCTTTGTTCTTTCTCCCTCCCCTGCTGTCGCCAGTAATTAAAACTGAGCGAAAAAACTGAACATGCTATTTTTTGAATAGATATTTGAAATTTAAAGTGGAAAAAAAAAAGTTGTGAAACTTGTCAGATCAATGATTTGACACATATTATTTAGCTGGCTCTAAATATTCTGGAGTGAGAACTTAGTTAACAACTTGTTAACAAAGCATAATTCGGAATAAAACCCAGCTCTCTCTTTGCTAGCTGCATTTGCAATATGGAGCTGGTTCTAATAACTCTGTCTCTTAAATACAAATGTATTTCTCCCGCAGTTTCTAAGAGTTTTTGCCACTGTGGTGCACAGAAGTGGGATGGAAACAAAATACAGAGGCAATGTCTACCAAATCTTGGTGGCCAAGGAACTGCTGAACACCTTGATGTAACTTCTCTGAGTCACATGCAGGACATTGGTGCTGGGGAACTCAAGCCTGTCAGCACTTAAAAATGGATTAATCCTTCTAATTAATCACTTGAGAAAGAATGACATATGAAGAGCAATTTCTTTGGGGAGAAACAAAAGTAGAGGTAATTTTTCTAATGCCTGTGTTGTAGTCTGCTCTCTCTGGCCATGGTAATGTGCCTCGGTCCATCCTTGGGCTTCTTTAAAAGGCTACTTTTTAATGATGGATAAACAGGCCTGTTTTCCCCCTAAAGTGCATCCTTTACACCCTCACACCTGTAAACAATGGATTTTTCCACATGAAATGAAAGGGCAAGCACATTCTGCTACCAATTTTGACTCTATAGAGTGGTGTAGCATATAATCTCCATTACTTCTCCTGCGATTTGTAAGTGACTGTTGCTAGGTAATGCCTTTTCCACTAAGCATCAGTGAGCTAATGTGAGGGCTTCGAGAATGTTTCATTATATAATTAAGCCTTTGGTGGTGCTGATTTCTACTTTAAAAAAGTCTCGTATCTTTTTCTCGTGAGCAAAAAAAGTTTTTATAACATTACACAGAGGGACATAAAAAGCACCTTTGAAGCCAGACTAATTTTTTTGTAATGTAACTGATTTCTGCTTTTTGGAAGTTATTTATTACACACAGCTATCAGCCACCCAACACAATGGCATCTGGCTAGACTCTATGTTGTTTAAATGGAGAACATGATAAATACATGGAACACATGACCCACTGGAAGTATCACTAGATCCCAAATATCTCTCTGGACTCCATAATCCATTAAACAAATGTGGTCCCTTTGTTCTGACATCTGGACACGTAGTCTAACTGTGACCTTTGCTTCCCAGGGACAGGACTGGGATACAGAAGAGCTTCTTCAAGAGGATGTGACAGGTTTGAATGAATATGAGAGTAGAGGTTTCCCCAGGATCTTCAGACATGTAAGCCTCAAGGTACTGTGAATTTTGTTTAAAGGATGAGATGAAGAAAAGGGGTGGAAGACATGTAAGTGAGAAGATATAAACATGAAATAAAAACAAACCACAGAATATAATGTTACGAGTTTATATTTTGTCAAGCTTCACCCTAAATATCAAGATCAGTAACTGCCATTGCAGGGGGAACACTTGGCCATCACAATACACAGGACTGTGATTCACAAAGCAACCCTGATGCAAATTTATTTAGCATCAAGGATCCTTAGGGAAAAAAAAAAAAAAAAAGGCAAGAAAAAACTTTACAAGGCAGCTTTGATCGGCCCTGGCACTGTGTGTGAAAGTCTAGCTCAGTTCTAAGACTGCCAGAGTAAGTGAAAGAAGAGCCTTTGTAATTTTTGTCTTACAATTATGTCACTCAGTCCTGTAGCCTTCATTCTCCCTGTGCAATTTGTAAGAGACGACAAGTCATTCAAAGCACCTCTGTTTACAGAGAGTCTCAGTAATAGAACACCACGGTCGGGCAGATTCCATGAACTGCAGACCCCGTGTTGACAGATGGGGTCTGTGACTGATTGTTTGATGGGCGCCGTGGGTGAGGCTGTAGGGGAATAGCGGGAGAAGAACAGGGCACTGGGTTTTTTTGAGCTCGGAGGTCATGTCGGTTACCAGTGAGAACAGCATTCAGTGCTCCTCTGTTGCATTGTTATCTTGGTGCTGGTGATGAAGTTTTAATTGGGAGGGGTGAGGATGATTCTGCTCTCCTCCCACACAGCCCTACAGATGCTGCTGCTACCAGCAACTTGGGGCAGGGTTTCAGGAGCTGCTTGCTTCCCACCAGGCACGAGCCAGCAGAGAGGAGAAATGAATGAGGTGGGGATTGCTGCATTTGTGAGGAGTGTCTCCTGTAGATAATGCTGATCTGAAGAGCAAAGCCAAAATGATGTGTCTGAAGATACAAACGCCTTGTGCAGAATGGATGTAGCATAGACAGCAGCACAAGTCCCCCTCCACACTGATAATACAACTTAACCCAATTCAATCTGTTTCTGTGGCTTAGAAAGTTTTAGGATTCTCTGCTGGAGCCATCTACTATCAAGTTGGTGATAAAATGCTTTGCATTTTCATAATGTAATTAAAAAAAGCTGTAAGAAGCGACCCACTAGAAAACAAAGAAAAAGGTACATGATCTATTGCCTGAAAGCCACTCAATAGCAATTAGCTAATATCAGTTATCTTTTTGCTGTACAGGCTTCCTGATACTGCAAAGCATAGTTTGGGTATTGGAACGCTAACAATTTTTTATTAGGTGCCTCAAAGCATCCAGGATCCTGGTCATAGGATCCCTTGTGTTTGAGGGCTGTAAAAACAAAGAACAAGAGAAGAGTCCCCAACTAACACGCTCACAAAGTAACTACAAGGCAATTGGCAACAGATGAATACTCAGCCGTATGCTGGGAATGATTATAGCAGAACTGTCAGCATGAAAGGCAGGGCACACGAAATACCTTTAATCATTGGTGATTATTCTTTTTCTGGGCAATCAGCTCTTCCCCCCTCCCCACCCGCAATATCTTGCAGGATGTAGCAGGATGCATCTGAAGGTGCTGTGCTCTTGCAGGAGACCACCCTCCGTTCTTGTCTCCATCAGGTGAGAGACAGAGATTTTCAAACCTCTTAAGAGTCAGATGGAAGCAAGGGATAGATCCCCAGGATCCTGGCCCTGGGTTTCTCACCCTGAAGCAAAAGACAACGCTGTCATTCAGAACAGCAAGTTCCCATTCACAGTTATTTGTCATGTTAATTACTACAGACAAATTTCTCCTTCATCTCAATCGTGCAGGTCAAAGCAGAAAAGTTTAGCACTTCAGAACATCAAACTTTGCTTTCATCTGAGTGCGGGACATCATTCTGAAATTCCTTTTGATCATGTATGAAAAAACAGAAAGGAAGACAATTTGTAAGTTTGCTCTTGACGGGAGTTGTAATTTCTTTGTTAAAATCAAGAGAAAAGGAGTCTCTCTAGTCATTAGCCAGTGGCTGAGTATGTGCATAAACTCACATCCTCACCAGAGCAGGTAACCCATGAGTAAGAGCCATGAACAAATATTGACAAATATTGTCTCTTCCCTCCATAACCATTCAGGATCCTCGTCATGTCATTCCCACTTCATTAATTTCACCCCGAGCTGTTAGCTCCATTAGATCCCTGTGTACTCTGCTATAGGAAATGCCCCTGGCTCAAACCCCACCACTTTTCACAGAAAGTGGCTGCATATCCTGGCTGTAATTTGCTGCACAGCGTACCTACGCGCTCCCACATTAGCTGTAATCTCTGTCGTGCTCACGCCAACATTCCAGCAGTATCTGGCATTTCACGAACGCAGTATTTATCACTGAAGTTCATACCAAAGTTGCAAACCCTAACGAGGCTTATCAGCTTTTACAAACCATCTCTGTCCACTGGAGTGTGACATGCTGAGTATAATTCCACTCACTGTGCAGTCACCGGATGTGAAGAGGGAACGGCGGGGGGAGCTTCAAAGCAACATTTCGTATCACTTTAAATGAATCATGAAATCGAATGTCTGTATAGCCCCTAAGTTCCTGCAGGTGAGATGTAACCTGCAAGCTGGGCACTTAGAGCAGCCTTTCAGTCAAATAAAATCTTCTCATCGTTACTGATGTGGCAATTATGCCCCGGAAAAGAGCGGCGCAGTGGCTCTGCGAGGGGAGGGGGACTCGGAGCTCAGTCCCAGCAGTTGCAGAAGGGTGGCTGGGGGCAGATCAGGTCAGTCAGCCTCAGTTCACCCACTGTCAAGACAGAAATCATCACAGTCACTGAATTTATTTCAGAGACATATCAAAAAGCATAATTAAATATGCGAGTTATAAACATTTCCCTCTGAAATTTCAAAAGATTGTGGCATTGTTATGAAGAATACGGTAACCTGCTTTGCTGCCAGTCCAGCCCTGTATCTAGGACTAGAGCAGGAAATAAAAAGCTTGAAAAGAGGCTTGCAGTATCTGTATTTCTGTGTATCTACATGCCCCTGGGTATGTAGCACCCCACCACTACCCCTTTCCTGCTCATCAGGCAAAGTGTGACACACTGCTGTGGGTGGAATTTGATTGAGAAATGAGCTACTGTTTGTATTGTCATCACAGAGCTCTCTAAAAGCATGAAGTTGGGCTGAAAGAATCAGAATGTTTAAAATGAATGCTATTTCTTCCTTTTCTTCTGTGTTTTTTGGTTCTTCAGTCTGCATTCACGTCACTTGTGTGAGGTGGTGTCGGAATATTCTTTTATAACAAGACCTCACAAATGCTTATTCTCTCTTTCATTTAACTCAACGATATCAAGAGTCAGGCTGATGATTTTAATGTCTTCAGGTAATTCCTTGACTATTGTGTAGTTTCATAGTTCCATTGACTTTGATTGAGATGTTAAAATACACAGCAACTGACTGTATGTCCCCTAATACTTGGAATTTATAAGAGCAGTCAAAGTTTGTGTGCAGAGTACAGCAACGTATCCCCTGCCAGAGAAACATTTGCAATGGCTGGAGAGCAGGATGAGAGATCTTACAGAGTTACGGAAGGAAAAATGATGCATTAATTGCATTTAAAAAGTCCAGTTCTTCTGTAGTTCTGTTTGCCGATGCACAGCTGTAGATGCATTCCCTTGCTAACAAGTGCTTCAGAGACATCAGGGTGTCCATTTAAACCATGGTTTGCACCTATAGACCATGGCAAATTTTTCCGTTCCTTTTTTTTTAACCCCCAGGACCCTTTTTGCTGAGTTTTTTTACAGAGAGTGAATTCCAAGTGCATCTGACTTGGATCCCAGAAGCAACTTCCCTGCCTGCCTCCGTGAGTGACTCATGTTCTAACCTTGGTCAGGTCACTTAGATGGTGTTGTTGTTCTCTGTTTCTTAGCCTTTAAAATGCATATTTTGTTCTCCTCACAATTCTGACATTGTAACATCTTTCTGGCTCTAGCAACAGTCTGTATCATTTTAGATATACATTATCTTGTACAAAAATACCCACCCACATCTCATACCCTGAAAAAACACAGTAGCCAAAACTCCAAATTTAGATTGGAAAATGTAGAGCTGTGCAGACAAAAGGACATTTTTCCAAATGTGAGCAGATAGCCTTTTTCTCTCTGAATAGTTTGGGCTATCAGAAATTTTCAGTATTTAAATTTACAACTCAGGCTCCTGCTGGGAGATCCTGGACATGCTGGACCACCCAGCAGGCAGAGTTGTACTCCAATGGTGTTTTTGCTTTGCCAAGGATGAGGATGGTTTCGCTGCAGATGTCCAATAGCTGGTTACTAATGCCCTTCCCCTCTTGGTCCTGTCCTATCCCCTACATCCTCCCTGCCTCTCCCCGCAGCTGGTTTTCACACGGTGCTGCCTCCTTGCTGCCTCACCTTCAATAACTGAGGAAGAAGTGGGAGCAAAAACAGACAAAACAATTTTCCTACTGCATTTTAGCATGGCTATGCAAATATTTGTAGCAGCTAAAAACAGCAGTCACGAGGAGATTCCTTCTCTGAACCTGTAATCCTGGGCTGGAAAAAGCCCTACTCAGATGCAGTCACCAGTGGATCTTTCTGCCATCCTGTTAATCCTCTCTCCCTTCCCACCTCACACCTGCCAAAGCAGGTTTACATCAAAAGTATCCAATCCCATATTCTTTTTTTTTCTCTTAAACGTTTTTGAGAGACCTGCAAGGAGAGAAGCAGTTAAGGAAAAAACAAATAAAATCCAGTTTTGCTGCATTTTGGGAGGAAATGAACTTGTGTTTTAAAGTATTCCCACAAGGCTCAGATTTTAGAGCATGATGAATCACTTGCTGAAGATTCCTGTTTCTTCTCCTCTGCCTGCACAAGGTGCCCAGAGAGGGGCTGTGGTCTCTGTGAGGATCCAGCTGTGCTCCTGGCAAGCAGGGCCAGTTTGCTGGTGGACGGCATGTCCGTGCCCTCTGTTCTCACCACAGACAGCCCCTCAGGCCTTTGGCAGGTCACTGTGCCAGCAGGCCATGCTTGGGAAGTCCCAGGGCTGTGTGATGCTGTTTTTGTGCTCCCCAAGCCAGTCTCTCCCAAGGATGTGTCAGTCCAGGGCTCTCCTGATGTGTCCAGCAGCTGCTGGCACTGCCAGGGTTGCCCATACCTTGTTTGGCCATGACTTCAAATACCCTCAGCCTGCCTATGGAAGACCACGTGGACACACAGTGAAGGTTATTCCCCTTTATAAAGGTTAAATGTAGTTAATCCATGGCAAATATATATCATTCTCATTTACCAAAGCACCTACATCCTGAGCAACCACCTTCCTGATCCTCACCAGATCCTCTGCCAACAGGACAGTGGTGGCATCAAAGGGCACTTGACATTTTCTGGGGCTTGGACATCCATGGTTCACTACGAGGAACAGAATATAGGGGTCCTTTACTGAGAAATCCCTGACTCTGGATCCATAAATAAATCACCCTTTATCCAGCCTGCTCACACCTGTGCTGTCCCAAGCATGGGCAGAGGGAAGCTGTCAGCCTGGGCACAGACCTTCACTGGCACAGGAGGAATAGTCTGGAAGATAGAGAAGGACACATATCATGCCTTTGCTTCACACAGCAATCTCGATATTTTGTATGTACTTATTGCTCTGAGTTTGCCTCCCTTTCCCACCTGTACTTACACTGTCTTTTTTCTGAGGCTTGTTATTATTTCTATTGAGCAATCTTCAGCCGAACTGGGAGAGCTCGCAGTGACTCACTTACTTGAACATTATTGCCTAGTTCTTTACACAAGACAGATTGGATATGAATGAGATCTCTTGTCCTCATGAGCATTATATTTATTTCACAAGACATTTTCTTCAGAACTCTCCCTGCAATAAATTATGTGGTATATTTATTTCTTTCTTCTACCATGCTATAGCTCTGTCCCTTTTTTGTTGTTTCTCATTTTTTAGACACTTCTTCTATGATCTGCTGTTGTTGTTTTCTGTTTTTTTTTCTTCTCACAATCTCTTAGCTGTATTCTTGGAATTTTTTCCCTTGTGCATTTTTTAGCACAGTGCATGTATTTGATGTACTCAAAATGAGAGCTTGAGATAAGTATTTAAAGTAACAAAATGATTTCCCTCTCTTATCTTTCAGATGTTGTGTAATGACTGGGAAAAAAGGAAAGAAAAAAAAATCAAAGCAGGTGAAATGTTTTAAATGAAGTATGTAACTATAAGGAATGCAATCGTATGTATCATTTTCTGATTTCATAATGTCAGCTAAGTGAAAGATTTTGTAGGTGCTTTACTTCTAAAGAAACACTTAGCTGGATTTTAGCAGCTGCTTTTGGGAAGAGCCTGAAAATGCTGAAAGCCCTGTATAATCAAAGTAAAAGTGAGTATATTTAGGGTGGATGAAATGGGACTTAAAGGTAGCACGTGTCCATGGTATTTGTAGGAGTCCCATTTTAATTCTCTGTCGTTGTCAGTGTGCCTCACTATGGTCCCTCACTTCCCAGCTCTCCTGCCTCATCTGCGAACCCCTCTCAACCTTTTAATTCCCCCATTGCTTGGTGGAGGTGCGTTAGAAACTTGGACTTAGCCCAGTTGTGGCCTTTCTGAGGGAGGGAAAGATGGTTTGAACTAAAACTGAAGCGCAAATAACCCAATGGGTGGTTTTGAAATCCAGGTACAAGCTGGAATTTCGATGTTGCTGAACAATGTTTAGCTACTAAGGATTAATGTTTCACTTCAAGACTAATGTCTTGTGTCTAAAACTAGAATTAAACTTCTTCACCTGGAGTGCAGTGCCACACTGGGGCATGTCATTCAGGGCAGTGGTGGGATTTCTCTCCTTGGTGACTTTCAGGGATCACCCACACAAAAACATCCCTGGTCTGATCTGGTGTCGATGTTAATGAAGCTCCAAGAAGCAGGAGGCTGGCCTAGAAACCTCCAGAGGTCCTTTTCCAACGTTTTTTTTCGATGATCTTACAGTTCTGGTAAGTGTGTTACAGTAAAATAACCAGATGGACTTTTTTTGGAAGTATAGAACAGATACCCTGAGGGCAGAAAACAGTATGTGGAGAAGACGCCATGGCTGGGGGTGGGGAGAAAGACACTTATTTCCATTTATGAGTTATAGAATCAGGACTCCTACAAGGAGTTGAGAAATTTGTCTTGATCTGGAGATGAGAAAAACAAATACTTCTTATCTTTTTACAGTAAGGCTGCCTGGCTTGTGGTCCTCATCCTGTCTCGAGAAGGGTAGGCAGTGTTTCAAAGTTGGGGTCAGGCTGGTTCCTGCTCTCTCTCATCAGTGTGGTGTACACATCTTTCCAGAAGGGATTTACTGTGTCTTGCCTCCTGTGGTTATATTCAAGGGCAGAGAGGAGGCAAGGAGCCTTTTACTTCTGAGAACGTTCTGCCTGGGGTATCTGCTGCTGGGGGAGAGGGAGGAAACAGCAGCCAAACCTCACTGCTGTCCCCAAGGCTGATGCAGGAGAACTCTGCTGTGAGACCTGAGCCTTGCTTCCCCTGTACACAGGGCCAAACTGGCAGGAGAGGGGTGTGGGAATGGTGTTGGAAAGGGTGAGACTGACTGTGTGCCCAGCGTCCCCACCATGGGCACGGTTTTGCAGCCAGGGTTGCTGAGCTAAAGGACACCTCACTCTGAGATGTGTTCTGCAAAAGATTAATTCCACCCTTGGGACAAGCCAGTGGCTTTTTCTCCCTTTTCTGTACACATTCCTCTCACTGGATCGGGCGAAACCTTCTGCTGTCACTAAAACTGATGGGTTTTTTTGTATAAAAAGAGATTTTTGTACTCATCAAGGCCAGGTCTGGCTGCTCTGCCAGTAGATGTCCCTGCACGCCTGGCTGTGGTGGATGTGATGTGTCTTTTCCTGGGAAAACTGACTTCTAATACACTGAACTTCACATCATTCCTGTTGGGTATTTTTCATATGGATTTTAGTTTTTTTTCTTCTCATTTGGGCTTCTTGTGTAAAGTTTAATCAGTCTCCACAAATATAAAAGCTGAAATTAAAAGGGAAGATCATTATTTTATTACAAAGCTGCCTTTTCACATCTTTAAATATTTTTGTGTTTGTTTATAAAACAGAGTACTGACACCAGACAAAGTCCCTGAACCTCTTTACCCTGCTCTGTCCTTCACTCCTGTTCTGCATCGTGCATTCAAATAACTTCCACATTTTTTCCCTTCCTTGGATTGCAGAGTTTTCTTGAAGCAGATATTGCTTTGGTGCACTGAATTGAACAAAACAAGACAAAATGAAACCAAATAGTGCTGAGCACCAGGTACTCACTGCTTGGTAGGAGTCACTTGGCAATTTTACAGATGCTGAGAGTCTCAACCTTCAGCCTGTAAGGTGTTTCCTGTAATATGAGAATTTATCAGCTGCTTTCAGAGCCACCTAGGTGAGTTTTAAGTGTTTTCTGCAGTGCTCTGTGCTCTGTATTATAATCCTGCAATTACATATTTGCATGCCTACTAAATTAGCACTAGAAAGTTATCTGCAAAAGTGCAAAGCCTTTCACTGCTACTCTACCTGGGAATACAGGGATGATAATTGTTACGGAGGAAAATTACCTTTACACGGTATTGATTTTGTGCCCTGCTGCCTGTCACTGTTCCTGGGTAGGTTTTTCCAGGCTCAGGACAGGGAGCAGCTGTGCCGGGAGCCCACACTGGCGGCCGTGGAGGGACAGGGCAGCACTGGCAGCTGCAGCATCGCCGCCGCCCCCGCAACTCGCGGGGGGCACCAGCGACCCACTCCAGCAGCCTTTCATTCCAGCTTTGAAGCAGGGGTAGCAAGAGGCTTCAAAAAGCTAGGAGCCGCAGCCTTGGAGTGGGGAATGGCTCAGTAAATTCGTGGAATATAAGTATTTATTGATTTAAGGGCAGGCTTTTCTTTTTGCCTTGCTTTTGTCTTCTAAGGGAACTTTCTTTTAAATTTATGTCCCACATTGTCACATCAGGAGGAAAATACATGAGAAATGTTTTGTTATTTCAAATTTATCACGTATTACGTCAGCTGGCATTGTGGACTCACAATATGTAATGCTTCATAAATTATGAAAAATAAGTGTTTTATGGGCTTACTACGCACTCTGTTAGAAAACCGTTGAGCTGGGGAGACTCAGTGACCCCTGAACAAATTAATGTGCACATGATTTTCATTATTGCAGCCCAGATAGGAAGTTCGAACATCTTTATATATTTATTTAAAGGGAAATGAGGACAGAAGTTGCTTGAATACAGTTAGTCTTTCTGGCAAGAAGCAGGTATGATTTAACCCAGCTCATAACCTATTGCTTCCCTCACAGTCATTGTTATTCCAGGCCAAAGCTTAAACTCGAAATCAGAGCTGCGAGGACTTAGCATGAGCTTCCAGAGGTCAAATCCTGCAGTCTTTAGCCAGGCAAACTAAACCTCTGAGTTGGTAGGATTCTGTCCATGCAAGGACTGCGGCGTTTGCAGAACACGAGTCAAGCACAAGTCAGGCTCCTGCAGAACGGAAGGCAGTGAAGGATATTTCTTCCCAGCTTTCCAGCCCTGCTTTCCCTGAGCGTGATGGAGAGCGACAATCAAACAAGAGCCGCCCATCTCAGCTGTCAAGGGCCTCACCAGAAACGAAAAGCTCGATCTCAGGGTACCGGGGATCTCAACCTTATCGAACACGGCATCCTTCAGCTGCACGAATCTGAGGGAAATGTCCTCGCCTGCCTGCACGGGGAAGTGTGTCGTCCCATTTTCTGAGGAGCAAAAGTTCACTCCAACATGTGTTGCATGGGAGGCGCGTCTTTGGGGAGAAAGGGCACGGTGACGGGAGGTACTGGGAACGGCGTAGCACTCGCAGCTATTTTTTTTTTCCCCCTCGCACCCAAATATTTCTGTTCCTTGCAAAGGGGGTTCAGGTGTTGAAGCTCTCCCCTGGATGGTTTTTGTATCACACAGATCCACCACTGTGTTTCTAATAAAGCCATCAAGAGCACAACCGGGAGCTTCCTGCATGGGCTTCAGCAATATAAGTCACTGCTTCAGAGGACTCTCTTAACTTGGGGCTGGATGCACTCAAAAATCTTCCAAGTTATTCTCTCCTAATTCAAGTCAGCTGAGGCATCAAAATGTCAGGCAGATGGACAAGATCCCTGGCTGCAGTCAGCCTGTTTTCTGCTGTTACTCTTTTTGCAGTCAAAACTTAGAGATTTTTATTGTAATTGCGTTTTATTTAATCAGTGATATTTCAAGAATTTAACGTTTACATAAGCATACTAAAGGAGATTCCTGTGTGCTTTCTTGTGGAAAAGACTGTGCTCTAAGGATCCCAACTTTGCCTAAACTGGATTAAACAGTGTTCTTATCTTAAACCTGTAGTTTTCCTTCCCTCCTTTCCTTTTCTTTTTCTTCATATGGTTATTAAGAATCATTTGCTTTGTAGACAGTGGTTAAGGACAGTCACTACTGCAGTTGCTTGGTTAAGAAAACAAAAGGATTTTCTTGTCAGTTGTATTTTCTCAGGATTGCTAACTTCAATTTTGCTTCATGTTAGGGAGACACAGGAGAACAGATAAATAAGCAAAGCATGACCCCAGTCCTTACTTTCTTTTTTATTTTTGCTGTGACTTTAATAATTGAGACGAGCCCCTGCCTCTGCCTCTCTCCTCCAGTGGATGGCAGTTGAGTACCACAGAAAGGAGCGGAGCTCACTTGCACCTCTTTGTAACTCTCTCAAGGAGGCAACCGCTGATTGGAATTAGCTGTTCTTTGCCTGTGTGAAGTATCACTCAGAAATACCTGAAGAATTAGAAAAGGAAGAAATGGAAAGAGTTTTCAATTTAAACTGCTTTGTTACTGGAGCAGGAGCAGATCTAAAAGTTTCCTTCAGCAGCTGAGAGGGAAAAAGAGTCTTATATCCATATGTACAAGTTTCAAGTGTTTCCTTTTTATATGTTAATCTGAATTTTCGGTATATGGATGCTAATGAAAAAAAGTTCCTGATTTTCATTTTGCTTCCTGACCTACACAGTCTTTAGGTTTTAATACTATACTCATAATTTCAGCACGAAGAATAATTTTTAAAGGCAAATTTTCCTTTCTTGAAGTCTCAGCTGCACCAGAAATAATAGGACAATTCCCAGCGTCTGGGGTTGCGATGTGAATCTGGTCATCGCTGAAACTGCAACTAGTTTTGAAAAGTTCCCCTAAAAGAAAAGTTTAAAACAAACATTCCAATCAGAAACAGAAACCTAACCATGTTCCTCTTAAAAACGGGTCTCCTCCAACTCCTCCAGTTTATAGCACATACCCTTGGGCTATTACAGTCTAGAAAAATCTGAAATAAAACCACACAGTTTTCTGGGTCTGATCATGCATCACTCGCTCAAAAAGAAGTTTAGGGCCTCCTGAGAAATACAAGGTTTAGGCCTTCCTGACACATGTTGCTTCTTTTTAAAGAAAACAGCCTAGTGCATCTTTATGGCAAATACATCATTTTAGTTTTATTCCCTTTATAAGGAATCACAGATGGATTGAAACAGAAAGCTTTAAAAAAATATTTGCAATTTTAGTTGCATATAAATAATGTTGTGGTCAGTATCCTAGTTGTTTTTAACATTAGTAGTTATTTACTTTTCAAATTTTATTTGCTTCTACCTCTAGTCTCATGGGTTGTGGTATAAGATCAGACACAAATAACTGTTTACACCAAAAATTAAATTGCTCTAAGTAACTATTTTAAAATGTTTGCTTTTATGTTTACTGCTGAAGGATCTCGAGCACTCCTGCCAGAAAGGAAAGTATTTATTATCTCTCTTTTACAGATGAGGAAACTGAGATACTGTGAAATTAAAAGCTTGGGGAAATTAGTGCACAGTAAATTACGGTGTGAATTTACTGTGTACCAACCACCCTGCACGAACTCATCATGTGGACTGGCAAAGAAAAAGCATTAAACTCCCTTAAATTATCTCACATTTGCCATGGACAGACAGTTGCCATGGATCAGCTGACACGCAGCGACTTCTCAACCCGCAGCGAGCCACTCGCACAGCAAATCCCCCCTGTTGGAGAGGAGCCGTTCACAGGGGCCCTGCTGCTCATGCGCTCCAACTTTCAGCGAGAGTTCATCAGTCACTCATTTCTCCAGCTGGTTTACCTAAAAGCCACAGAAGGAAATCTTTGTCAGGACTCAAAGTCAGACTCGAGTATCCTTGCAGGCTTGAAAGCAGAAGTTGTGAGTTAAGAGCAAAATATTGGGAGGAGATAAACTTTGTCTTTTTGAAGGATGTAGCACCTGCAGTATGTGTCCAGGCAATGTATGGGTTAAACTGGTGAATCAGAATGGTTGAATCAGGAGATGAGTCCTGGAATTTGAGAATCATCCTCATATCTCAGGGGTTTTTGGCATTAAAGTTGCTTCCAGTCTCATGGCAGCACCTTACATCCCAGCCCAATACGGAATTCCACATGGAATCTGTCTGCCCTGGGAATCCCATCAGACACCTCTTCCCACCCCATACCTGGGCTGGGTCCGTGCCTGTGTGTTCAGGGCACCCTGCAAGATCCCTTCCTTCTCACAGTGCCATTTCTGGACACCAGAGCTGCTGGGCATGACCACTGCAGCCCTGGTCACTGTTGGCTGGTTCCACAGTGACCTCTGGAGTCCAGAGGCCACTGGAGAGGATCCAGGGGTGACCTCCTTGCCCTACAGCCGGCTGAAAGGCTGATGTTGAAACGACTTTGGCAGGAGCTCTCTCCATTGTGTCTGATCCAAGCTGGAAAGATGAGCACGTAGGGAGCTGGGACAAAGGTTGGCTGGTGGGAAGAGAATTACTGACAAGTTCATTCCACTAATAAACAAAGACATAAATGATGATGCTATAAAGAAAAAGCAGGATTCTCTGGAGAAAACTGTAGAGAGACCTAGTAAGGAGGAGAGATGTTTAGACAACAGTTTTACATTATACTGCTTGGTAAAAAATGTTCTATTTTAGCTCCAAGCTTGAGTCTAGTTAGAACTGCACCAGTGCTTAGGAAACAGCATGTATTTTAATGCCCTATGAACAGGAATAACTGATAACTAGTACATTTAAATGTGAAAAGCAGAACTTTTCTCTGAGAGAGGTGAGTTTTTTTGTTGTTGTTACGGATTTTTTCTTCATAGTTTACATTGCAGCTATAGCATTCCACTGGCAGTCATTTAGATAAATGACTTATATCTTTCAGGCTGTGGAAAATGCAGGAAAACGGAGACACAGAAAAAGTGGCAGTAAGTTCTTTTAATTTGCATTTCAGGGCTGAACTTCTAAGCATAAATATACAGAAGTTAGCACCTCCCTAACATTCCCTCATTATCTTATTTCCAAAGTGTTACAATACAAAACCAATGGGATCAGGGCACTATTTTCTTCAATCGCTCTCACCCCAAAGCAAGTCTAAGTAGAGGTAGATTTGATTTTGGTATAACCGAAATTAAGAAAAAAGGTATGTCTGAGAAAATATTCCTTTTTCCCCTGTAAAGGTTAATCTTAGAACTGCCTGTTTGTGCTAGAGAAATGCCTTGCATGGAATATGACAGCCACCTTTTATAGAGGCAAATCAGACTCACTGGGCTGTACTGCTGTAAAAGAAAAGTTTCACAGATGTAATTAACCTGTGGAATGCCCTTCCACAAGATACTCTTAGAGTGTTGTCACTAATGCTGTCTTTTTTCCTAATTCAGGGCTTCATGGTCTTCTAGCTGAGAGCAAGAAGCAATCTACAGTGTCCCTCCATGATTTTCCTCCTCTGAATGAATCAGAAGGTCATGGTGACTCTTGTAGTGATGGTCACTGCTGGGGCTAGAGGAGCTGATGGCATCGAAGGGAGAGTCTGTGGCTGTTTCCAGAAATGAGGAAGAGGTGCAGCATGAGCCCTGTGACAAGGACAGCCCAGGCTGCTACTCTGTGTGATGAGGAGAGGAAGGTCTGCACACACCAGGGAGGCTGGCTAAGGAGAAAGGTGGGTCATGGCAGGGGTTGCCCACATTCTTCAGCTCTCAAAACACTTGAAGTTACTGACTGGGGTGGTGGGCAGGGAGGAGGCCCTAGTGGCTTGAATATTGCTGATTTGCAGAGGAGCAAAAAGGAAGGTCTGAGAAGGCCCCATATCTGGGTCTGAGTGATCATCTTGAGCCTGAAGGAACTTGGTGTGCAGCACAGCTCTGCTTCTGGAGCATATGGGAGGCAGAAGTGCCTCCATTCTGCTGAAACACCTCAGGGGTTCAGGCGCTAAACTTTCAAGGGCGATGGCCCAAGCACTGGAGTGTGTCTGGGGGTTGGTGAGTGCCTGTAGGGTGGGAGAAAGGACTGTCAGACCCTGTCTGTTGAACCTGTTCCACTAAAGACTCATCTGTAAGGACAGAAAATGGAAGCAAGGATGTGTGAGTGAAGGATCTTCAGAGAGAGGGTCCCTGGTTTGGGGAAAATGGTGTTTGGAGAGGAGCTGAACTCCTGTTTGGTGCTGTGAGGACCTTCTACATCGGCACACCATCCAGAAACACTTCTCATAAACTTCCATAACAAAATCATGGGAAATATTTGAACTTTAGATGACTCCAGACTTCAGTTGCAGTTTAGTAGGATTTTAAGGCTGGCGCTTTATATATATATGACATATATAAATACACACACACATGCAAAATATATATGTGTGTGTGTGTGTGAGTGTATTTATAGATATACCTTAGGTTGTTTTGATTCTGTCAAATAAATTCAGTAGCTCTTGTTTAAGGTAGAACTGGTAGAGAGAGTCTCGTGCAGGAAGAGGTTTGATGAAGCCGTGTTAAGCATCAGGGAATTTGCATTAGAGGTTCTTCAAATGTTTCATTCAAGGCCAGCTTGTCATTAACCTGAATATTTGATTTGAACTCATGCTGGTTTCACATGTCAAGCTACCCTGGCACTGTGTGAAAGTGGTGGGAGGAGAGACTGGATGGGGGGAATGAGCAAGTAGGGAAGGATTTGGTTATCAAAGCAGAGGACTTAGATTCGATAGTAATCGACAGAAGGAGATTACTTCGGCTCGTAGTTCAGACAAGGGCTCTATCCCAAAACATTAGGCCACCCCCTCACAGAAACAGAAGGACCTCCATGTGCACTTCCAGCTTCATCCAGGGACAAGGAGATGGTGCAATCGCTTTGCTGCCAACCCAGGGAAACGGCAGGTTCGCTAAAGCCCAACTCTCAAGAATATTAATAAAAATAAATGGTTTTACCCTTTCTGGTCCTGCTTATAGCAGGCTGCTAATAATGCCTTATGAGGCTGCCACACAGTTCAATCAATAGTTTGATTTTTCTGCCCTAGAGCTTGAACCCCACGCTGAAGTGGCTGAGTAAGGAGCTGGCTGCAGAGGCAGAACGAGACGGCAAAAGGGAAATGCAGGATGTGGCACCTTGTGACTTCTAGGAAACTTAGGGATGGACCATTCCTGCTCAGCCCCGTCCACCGTGGCCACTGCCACATCCCACAGATGCTCCTTGATGCCGGTGCTGGTTATTTATATATTTCTGTGTCGCCTATGGAAACATTCAGGTTTCACAAAGGGAAAAAGCAATTCGGCGTCCTTTGACTGAGGAAGGTTGATTTTCATTCGAGACAGAATGGCTCATTTTTACCTTTTTAGCTCCTGGAAGAGTAAAAAGTGAGAGGTCAAACCTGCATCACCATGACAACCCCTGCAGCGAGGGTTTTTGAGCAGATGAAGGGGAGTGATAATGGAGCTGAAGTTTCTGCCCGTTCATAGTAGCTGGGGTTTCTGTTTTGTTTTCCCTTGTTTCTTTCCTTTAGGCCCCGTAAGGTGTGGCCCTATGGGTTTTTCAGGGCCTGAGGGATAACACTGGCCAGTTTAAACACAGCCATGCTCTGTTTGAGGTCAGTCCTTGGTGCTGCAGTGCCTGCACACACGTGGAGTGTATATAAACCATATAAAAAAGGAGTTTGTAAGAGATAGTCATGGAAGATCAAACATCCCCTCAGATGCATTCCCTACACTCCTGTAGGTACAACACGGCAGCAAGTGCAGTCATATTACCCAGATTGCATCAAAGAGGGCTGTCATCTCTGCCTTTCCTGACAGCACCTTTGGAGTCCAAAAATAAGCTCAATAAAGGAGCAATTCTCTGAGGAGAAGAGGCATTGCACAAAAGAAGAAGCTCAAAATAGAGGGGGGTCTGAGGAGATATACTCAAGAGCGGCTGCAGGTGGAACCTTATTTGAGTTGCTGAGCTCATGCCCCCGTTTCCTAAACCTGCACAAGGGGGAATGTGTAGGAACAGATTGCAGATAGCCGAGGTCATAGCTACGGAGCAAATCCAAGTCAAATTGAAGTCCCACAAACAATCCCCCAGATTCCCTTTACCTAAAAACTGAGCCTGCTCCAGGGAAAAACAAGCAAAAGAGCAGATTACTCATACTTTGAACACCTTTGGTTATTGTAGGTAGCTACTAAATCTGGTGTTTTCCTAAGATAGGAAGCCCTCTCAGACTGGAATATGACTCATTTGATGTGCAAACACCGCACCTATGAAGGGTCATCCTCAACCCCCATCTAGAGCTTCCAGATATTTGAATATTATGCCTCTTCAGAAGTTATGAATCATCCTTTCTTTACCTTGTTGTGGTTGCAACAAAAAACGAAACAGAGTAAGAAATATTAGCTCAGGTATTAGAGTGTCAGAAAAGTTAATTTTGTGGGGAGATTTCCCCAGAGTCAGACTTCAGTGGGATCTTTACAACCACCAGATAGTTACATGGAGAAGGGGAATAGTCAGGGTTAACACTAAAAAAGTTTTGAACGGCTATAAAACCTCAAGTTGAAGCAATTCTCTGTGCCCAAAGGATTAGGTTAAAGCTTTTGCAGTGCAGTGGAGATGAATTATTCCATTTTTGCCTAGTGAGTGGTTTCTCATATCTTCTTCCAAAGTGGTGGACGTGTCCCTTATGTCAGGATGGAGTTACACAGCCCACAATCCAGAAAGGCAAACTGCAAACAAAGAGCACAGATATGGTCTCTCTACCACCGGATTTGAAACAATAGCTGCATCAACCCAGCAAGAAAGCAGAGCTGGGCTGTTGGGATCAGTCTGTAGATAAATCAAAGTGAATCTGAGTGATAGTGATGTGATGTTGCAATAATAATTCACTCCTCATGCTGATTTAGAAGAAGAAGCCAATTCAGAGCTTCACAAGCACCAGGGCCAGCACGAAGCCCTGTGGGACAGAATGAAAGAGAATAGTCAGTTCATATGGAAACAAAGTGGAGGTTATCAATTGCATAAAATACATACCTGGCAGAAGACAGACAAGAGAATTTCTGGAAATGCTTTGGATTATAATCTGTGCTTCAGATAACTGATTTATGAAATGCTGGATTCTTGTGTTTTATTCAACCAATCTGAAAAATTATGTTAAATATGAAGCCTCTGTATGTGAGAATATTGCAGCAACAGTAATTTAAACAGGATGTTAGACTATGACAAAAAATGCAATTTCATCTTTACAGTGATGAGCCAGAGACCTCAATTTTCCTCTTCCTCTGATGTGACTCTCTCGAGTCAGGCTTGAACTTTAGGCATGGTCTGAGAGGGGGGCAGATTGCCTGTCTGCTGGTGCATCTCAGGACAAACACTTTTCAGGAGCTCAGTCTTGGAGGACAAAATAAAAAATGCCAATCACATTGGCGTCAGACCATTTGGAGACTTTAATTACATTTATTTGATTTTTATTCCTCACTGCAACTCTACTCATCCGTTTCCAGGCACAGTGGACTCAATGAAACCTGATGTTGTTTTCAATTTACCAACATCTCTTTGGAAAACAGACTCATCACACTGGAAATGTTCTGAAAACAAATTGAAACCATTCCTCCTACTCCCCACAAGAGTAATCAAGTGCCAGAGCTTTATTTTACACTTTGCTTGGATAATATTTGGATATAAATGATACCTGGCAATTGTATGTTCATTGACATTGTATCCTTAACATTTCAGGTGATTAAGCTGGACTCACAGATGTCCAGTTTTTAATTTTAAGAAAAAGCTTTCTCACAGCAATGGAGTGCACAGTTTCAAGACAAAACCCAGCCTAGGAAAGACCTATGGACTGGCACAGGAAGTGTGAAATACCACATGAGCTCAGCTAATAAGTCAGTGCAGTTGTAAGGAGTCAATGCAACATCAGCTGACACCTGGGAGAAGAAAACCATGAACAAATGTTTCTCTCTGCAGAGCATTTCTAGCACACCTTAAGCCTGTGAAAGACGCTGGCATGGTGAGCAAATATTGCTGTCCATGGGTTAAAGTTCAAATACATCACTCGAGCAGATGAGGAGTTCGACCAGGGCAGAACCACTTGCCATTTCCTTCAGGGAGTGGTGGCCGTGGGGTGGGGAGGGACGTGGGTGTGAGAGTAGGATGCAGGCAGTCACAGCCCTTCTACAGCAATTACCATGAAGATTAAATAAATACAATAGCCTAATTTCACATGGAAGTACACTTTAATTAAGTCTCTGCAGAACAATGAGCTGCTTCCATAAGAGCTGTGAAAATCATCACTAGGGACTGTCCAGAGGAAGAGAGAAACAAACAGGCGAAGGTCTCTTTGTATAGAAAATATGTACAGGAAGCATTTTGAGAAGCTTGTCCCCAGTTAATTTACCTAGGAAGAATTAATGACAAACTCCAGGGTTTTGCTCTGGTTTTATATAAATTCCCCATCCCAGAGCCTCATGGTTCTTCCCAGGCTGAGGGACACAATTCATTTGCAGACCAATGCAATTTTTTTTGCATTTCCAGACTATTGCAAGAGCATCCCAGCTTATTGTGTGTGATGTACACCAGTGGGCTTAGCTTGGCTGAAATGCTCCTGGGAGGCAAAGTTGTGCAAGATAAGCTCCAGATGTAAAAAAAAAAAATCTGTTCTTCCAACTCAGTTAATGATGCATTCCCTATGTTAACATGGTCAGGGACAGAGTTCAGTAGGAGGTGTTAGGGGAGCATCACCTATAGAACCTCCCTTCACTCGAAAGGCATTTTCCATTATTTCTTTATCTTCCTGTGGGATCGAGGTTCCTAATGCACAAGAACTGCATGAAAATGAACCAGTTTGCCATTACCATTTTAACAAACACCTGGATGAAGTGCCTGAGTGCAGGGAAGCCTGGCCAAGGTCATGATTATTCTCTTCCTGAGATTGGGATGTTCAACAGAGGACAGTTCAGCTACCGGCATCACATCAACCACCCCATGACCTGTGGTGAGCTTGAGCTCAATAACACCTACAGAAGAGGCACCTTCATTGCAAGGAGCTGAGATGTTCCCTAAATCCCAGCCAGATACACATCTTCACAGAGTGCAGGTGACAGGGCAGCTTGATGGGCAGCTTGATGTTTATGAAGTAAGATTTTGCCTTGATGTTTACGAAGGAAGATTTTGCCTTGCCATCTGAGTTTGCTTGGATGGGTAGTGGGTGTAAATTACAAATGGCTTTTTTTTTTTACCTGAGAATCTATCATAGACTACTTTAAAAATTAGTATTATTGATTTAGATAGTGCCATCTGGAAACTTTCAGCTATCAGCTATGCAAGGCTCAGGCAGGTTAGACGTGGGGAAGCACAAAATCACTTTTGTGCTTGATGCTCATTTAACACTAAGGTTGTTGAGGCTTTGGGTCAGGCATTGCCTTTGTTTGCTTTCTTTGTTTTTATGCAGCTAGGTAACGTAGCTGGGCCCAGCTCCACAGAGGGCATCTTGGGCATGACTGCACTGCAACACAAAAACCATTACAACCAGACAATCAGCTCGCAGACCACGCCAGGATCTGCTTTTTCTTTGAAATGGAGTTGAAGCATTTGTGGAGGTTTAATCGAAATCTGAATACATGTGACTGAAACTGGCTCCCTGTGATTATTTATACAAGTAAATCTCTGCTTCTCACAAGTTCCCAGAAATCAAATGCCAGACTTGTATGATCATTTTTTTTTAAAGAAGTAAATATTTGTTGAAAATTCTTTGCTGTATTAATTTTCCTCTGCCTTCTCTCAGGCAGCCCTGATAGCAATGGAGAGACTCCTGGTGTGCATCAATCAACCAAGAAGAGGGACCAAAATAGCTGATTACTAGGTCTGTAACATCTTAGCCTCAGAATGAAACCAAATTTTCAGTTAGCTTTTAGAATGGTTTGTTTTCCTCATACATCTGCATGTCCAGCTAAAATCTTCCAGGAAATGATCCTTATTTCAACAGTAGGTACGTCAGGTACAGGTATTTTAAGGAGGAGGTAATTTAAACCAAGGGCTGCATATTTCCGTGTTTTCCTAACCCCCAGTTGAAAGCCCATCTGCTAGTCAGTGGTTTAAAACTTGACAGTCAGCCACGACTATTTTTTAAAATACTCTGTAATGTTTATAATGTCAGTCCTTGTCGCTAACCTTTTTTTTTTTCTTTTACTTTCTTTACTTTCTCTTTTTTTTTTTTTTTGTTGTTAACCTTTTTTTTTTTTTTTGTTGTTAACCTTTTTTTTTTTTTTTGTTGTTAACCTTTTTTTTTTTTTTTGGTGGTAACCCTTTTACCTTCTTTTTCCCTGCTCAGACCCATTAGCAGGATGTTGTGCAATATGGTGCTTGTCATCTGTTTCAAAGACACAGTGATGAGATACAGGTATGCCAGATGGATAAACCTAGTGTGACTAATTATTGTGTATTTGCCTTTAATTATTATCATTTATTACCAGAGAAAAGACAATAGAGGTTCCCAGACTCGGAAGGGAATGTCGGCAGAAGGGGAATTTTTGTCTTTTTGGTTTTTTTTCCAAGATACTGGCACATCAGCAAGAAAAGTTTACTTCTTGAAGAGAAATACTGCAAAACATCCGAGACAAGAGGAGACAACATGACCCAAGCAATACTTTCCTTTCCCTGGCACATACTTGAGGATCAGATCTCTCACAGGTAATAAATAGGTTTTGTGTAACTATAGAACAAGTATCCTCTTGGCTGAATGTCCACTCAGGGCATAAGGAATGTATGGATTTCCTTCAGTCATCTCACAGAGAGAGGTCTGAGTTCAAAGCGACCTCCAAAAATCACCCAGCCACCCCTCCTGGAATTGGCAGGGATGCCTTCCACTAGACCAGATTGCTCAGAGCCCCGTCCAACCTGGCCTTGAGCACTGTCAGGAATGTGGCATCCACAGTTTCTCTGGGCAGCCTGTGCCTATGGGCAGGCTTCAGTCCTCTGTAGTCTGGTTTTGGAGACATTTACAGCCCTGGCTCTGCCCCTTTGGCACCAGAAAAAAGACAAAACCATAAGATGTACATTATCTCCTCCATGGAGAGGTGAAATCTGAGGTCCTTAAGCAGCAATCTGCGACCAAATTAGGCTCAGGGTAACAAACACTGATGTTGATCTCTGTGCCATCACACTGAGCCCTCAAGCCTTTAAACAGAATCTGCCTCCGTATCTGACCCTAACGCGCAATATTTCTACATTGTTTGGCAAAAATGGAGATTTTCTTCTTTTCAGTATTATGACCTTATTTTCAATCAATCCCCTCACAAACACACATACATTTATAAACATGTCTTGTTATAAAACAAACATTTTAAAACAAAGGGGACATTTCTGTTGCATTTCAATAGATGCCTACTGAGGACAGACACTTCACTTAATTCAGAACCCACAGCCTAGCATGCTGGATGATTTTGAAGGAGTCTAGAAGGTTGACAATGGTAAGAAACTTTTGGAAATGTTTAATACTCTGGTCCCAAAAGCTGCTTTCAGGTTACAGCTGAATCAGCTGCCGTTTACAAGTGCAAAGTGAGTTTATGATGGCTCATAAGCCTGATCTTGCTTATGGGGCACTGCACTTTAATTTGAGAGCAGCCGCACTGATTTAGTAAACAGATTGAGGAAGAGCTTCAGACTCCAGGCTTTAAAATTCATGAGGATCTGATTTAGTACGTTTTACACTGGTATTTTAACATATTTGCTCTATGGCTAAATTGCAGCGTAACCTAAAGGACCAGTCATAGACCACAATCTATCGCAGATAATACAAGATATAATCAATGTCACCAGGCTGCTGAGCTATTTCTATATTTAGTATTTGTCAGACAAATACATGCAAAGGCATTAAAACAACAAAGTCCGTACATGGATGATTTGTGAACAGGAGAAAAGGCTAAATTTGCCACTGTTTGCTCTGAATAGCTTACCCAGATTGCAGGCCAATTTTGTTTTGGACAGAAATATTTTCCATCACAGAGTCTGCTGAAGTCAAGAGAGGACTATTCCTTTGGCCGCAGGACGGGCTGAAGGGCTGGGCTGTATTTTGGGATTGGCAGCTCTGACTGTCTCCCTTTAACCCATTTGAACACAATTTGATTGGGACTTGACAGAGCACTTAACAGTCTGTGATTGCCTTGATTGTAGACTTCTACTTTTAAACCAAATGCAATGTCATTATTATATATCAAGAAAGAACGGTCCCTGGTAACCAAAAAATGCTGCATTAAATTGGCACACTGAGAATTAAATATGCAGAATCAGCCTAATGAAATAACTTGCCTTTGGTTGCAAGAGCCTTCATCATTCTTAAGAAGATTTAATGCTAATCTGACTCGGAGCTGTTTCAGTCCAATTATTTTTCGGCAAATTTTTGAGTTTTATTTTTTCTTTTCAGCAGCATTATTCAGTCTTGACAGTTTTTATTTTGTTATTTTTGTGGATATTGAGTAAATGGGAAA
Organism: Oreocharis arfaki; assembly: GCA_013398015.1. NCBI lineage: Eukaryota > Metazoa > Chordata > Aves > Passeriformes > Paramythiidae > Oreocharis > Oreocharis arfaki. The sequence continues at coordinate 706,048 of VZRR01005155.1, read as the reverse complement.
CCAATTCAGAACCATTCTTAAGTAGAAATGAAATGCCCTGTAATCCAATTTTGATCAAAATTCATCTTTGCTTTTCGGGGACCGAGCAGCCTCTGCAGTTATCTCTGCACTGCACAAGTTGATAATAAAGCAAAGCAAAGCTCACATTCTTTCCCTGTTGCATGTGGTGGGAACTGGGCATTGTTCAGCGAGAGAACAATGTGCTGCTCCCCCAGCATGTGGCAAAGCAGCAGAATGGCAAGAAGAAGATTTCTCCCTGTGTTTCTACTTCTGTTTCTCTAATGTCTGAAGTAAACCTTTCGTCCTGCCTGTGGGTGGTTGGTTCTCTTCCCTAGAAACCTTCCTGTCTCCATCCCCTGACGGCCTGTGTTTGCAGGAGATAGCTCACTGCTGCAGCACCTTTCCCAAAAGCACTCCTAGGGAGCAGAGACACATTCAGCTGTCGTCACAGACCTGGTTTGCAGCTCCTCTGCCTTCCACTTCAGTAGCCATTGCCTTTTGGTTATGCACAGATACAAAAGCCAAGATACATCACAAAAATACAATCCCTGTCCAAGCAGTGAGTGGACAAAGAGGCCTCATATGTCTTATATGGTGCAGGGAGGAATCCCACGTAACACAGGTTTTTGCTTCACGTTTGCTTCAGTGATTCCAGCTGAGTTCTAAACTGGCTTTTATTCCACTTTGCCTGGCAGAAGCAATACCTCAAGGAAGGTTTTTCTGGTGCAGCGTCAGCAAAAATGGTGGCCTTGAAACGACTGTTTGCAATCAAGCAAAGCTGCTCCATTCCTCCTAAAAATGTACTTCATTCTCACCAATCATTTCTTCACCAGCTTCCCCTACCTACAGGCCAAGGTTTTTTTTCAATGTTCATTTCATATAACTTTCCATGTTGTAACACAACAGGTGTTTTTCTAGGATGAGACAGAGCATTGAATATCAGCAAGTTTTCTAGCATCCATCCACATGGGCTTCTATCCTTTTCACAGGATCCTGTAAAAGGTCATAAAGGAGGGATGCATCATTAAATAATCATCTAAACATGATCAGCACCTGCCACCTGTCCCCAAAAGGAAAAGTTAGGAGAGGTAACATCAGTATAAGAGATGATTAAATGCAAGTCTCTGGTACCCTCCCAGGACACACAGCAAATGCCTTCTTTTCCTTGGTAGCAGGAAGCTCATAACTAAAGGATACAAACTTTTTAAAGAGATGGAGTTGTCTTTCCAAGGTATCTTTATGTTCAGTTACCCTTCATTTGTTACCTTCTTGTTCGTGTCTATTCTTCTCATCACATCTTGCAGTTTCTTGCTGCTTCACTCTTTCTGTTCCCTCCATCTAACCTTAGACCATTCCCTCTCTTCCTTTCTCTCTGAAAATCTGCCTGCTGGTATTTTCCATGAATCCATCTGCATTGAATTATTTATAGATACAATAAAGTCTGCTTTTGTCTAATGTTTATTTTCTTTAATAACAAGAAACATGGGGAAAATGTTCCAAAGAACCGAAAAAGGACTTGACTTTTCCTGGACGCTAGGCAACAGTAGCCAAAAAGTACAAAACAAGCTGTAGGATGTTCGTAAGATGCATCTAAAAATAATAATCTTAGTACTTTGGTATCTAATATGTTCTTTGAATTTGTTATATTTCCCAAATCTCAGCCTTGGTTTTAGTGCTGTCATGACACTCTGAAGGCTTTAATGGACAAGGAGTCACTGTGGAGGCAACCAGGAGCAATAAGCAGATGAACTACTGCTGGTGCAGCCAGATCTCTGCTACCTGTTTTCCCTGTCCTAAGTGTTTTAAATAGGCCATGGAGGTCTCTTATGCTAGTTGCTCCCAACCAGTGGGTTTGTCTTGTACCTGGTAAAAATTAGAACAAACAATATATCTTGCTAAATGAGTCACTGCTAGTCCTTTGTTACCTTTTACTGTTTGTTTGAATTTACTTTTCATCATGATTTAAAGGCTTTTCCCACCTCCTTTTCCAGTGGAGGGTTTATGTTGTTCATTGCTTCTTTCTTCCCTTCAATTATGTGAGCCATGCAAGCATTTCCCCTTGAACACTTTCCAGCTCCCCCCACCCCGAACCTCACCCACTCCGTGTCCTCCCCCTCGTTTACACAGCTCCATTCTCCGCTGTGCTTCCTGCACTGCCTACACTAATTGCACTTAGCATGGATGTGGTGGGGGAGGGAGGGTGGAAAGGGAGAAAGTGAAGAGAGGACTTCTGAGGAATCTGTGTGAGTTAGAACTGGAGGCTCCTCTGCACACGGGAAAGATGGAAGACAGAAAAGAGGCAGCGGAAGGAAGAGGGGAGAGGCACAGATTCAAGTCCAGGTCCAGAGTGACCAGACACAGCCTCAAGGTAGGTTGTATGTTGGTTCTCCCCTTTTTCAAGTGAGTAAGGAAGCACCTGGAAGCTGCAGAGATGGGAGCCCAGGAGATCCAGTCCCTGCTCTCTACAGCACTCACGTGATGCAAAACGCAGAGGATGAGGCTTATGGAGCCCTCCCTGCCACCTCTTCTGGCAAAAGATTATTCAGCATACAGGAGAGGTTGCTTTGTTTCTTAGTCATTGTTCCATACCCCTCGACTCACTCTATTGCAATTGCTTGCCTAAAACACCGTTCACTGCCTCTGTCCCATTCCAAAACCACAGGAAAAAAGGATGCTGATACCACAGAAGCAGTGTGCTTCATGCTGGGGTCGTTCTTGCAGACTGGGGATGAAATCTGCCTGGAGGACTTGCAAAATTCAGTCCTTGCACTTTTCACAGTGGGATGTGAATGTGAACGTCGCCTCTTTCTCAGAGCAGCTTTTAAGAGTGAGTACTTGCCTCAGAAAGAACAAACATACACCATCAAACAACAGCCCAACTAACAAACAAGCCCTCAGAGACCGGCAGCTCCCAAAAATCAGCACTCAGTACTCTCTGAAGCTTCACTCATTCAGATTCAAAGGTACCTGGATGCAGAACACTTGAGCTAGAGAAACTGCACATCTGTGGCTTGTGTTTATTTATTTATTTATTTACCTGTTTTCCAATCTTGCACCTGCCTACTTTAGCTGATCTCTACCTATCAAATTGTGATGGAGCAAAAGTAATAAAATGCCTGTAGGATAGAAAAACCCTGCCTGAAGTTCTCCCATAGCTCAGCCAGACCTAGAAGATGCACAATTCAATTAAAAGAAATATAAAGTTTTTCTCTCCTCACCTCGCCATTTTCCCCTTCTGTTCTGTGCATTTCATCCATCCATCCATATATATATAAATAAATGCACACGTACTCACACACACACACACACACACACACACACGCATACGCACACACGCACAAACCCACCCCTCCCCTTCCCAATCCTTCCTTTAAGGTTTAATTTAACAATAACATTTGCGATCGGGGTCCTGAGCATCTCAAGGGCATTGCGCTTGAAATTGCACACACTCCGCACCATTTATCATAGCCTGACATGTGTCATGTTCCAGACTGCAGCTCCAAGAGGTTACAGCTCACGACTGCTCCTTTGTTGATCAGCTGCCGAGACAACTGAGGCACCTTTCTTTCTTTTTTTCTTTCTTTCCTTCTTCCTTTTTTTTTTTTTATTATTAAAGCTGCACCATCCTCTTTTCAGAGGGTTCATTCTGACACAATGGAAAAAGAAAACGGATTCTTCTCTGCTCTGTGCAGTTCCCCCACCAGCTCTTCATCAGCCCAGATTCTGATCACATTTTATTTGGGTTTGATAGCAAAGCCTTGGCTGGTTAATATTAGTGCTTAATGCTGACTGTAAGAGGGATAAACCATTTTCAAGGTAGTTCTGTGCTTGAGGAGAAGAACAGGGTGTATAACCGCTAAGGTTATTGGGGACAGTGCTAAGGTGGCCCCAAAGTGCTTTCCTGGGGCAGCATCCGGGCTTGCCAGGCCAGTGAATTCCCTCCATTCCTGAACTTCAGTCCTGTGGCTTTGGGGATATGAATTTTCTCTTCTCCAGAGCGTCTATTTCATTGAGTCCACCTGTCCTCCTTCACTTCCTTGGTGCCTTGCAGATTTCTTGCTGTGTGCGGAGCACCTGAGACCTGTGTGTATCTGTGCTGGAATGATGCATTCAGCAGTTCAGCAAACCAGGCTGTTTATAAACAAGAGCCACTGAATTGCATTCATAAATCACTTGTAGATCCTACTTTTGCCAGTCTTCCTCCCGCCAATCAACATTTGTATAGGCTATGGGTATGGGTGTCACTGCAACTTAATGTGCAAAGGATGTAAGGTGCTACTGATAGCAAGGAATGGGATCTGAATGCTGGTCTAAGATCTGAACAAAAGCAACCTTTGTATTGCTCTGCATTCTCATGAAGGTTGGCATAGCAGGTGAGCTACTATTTTATTTTTTAACTATTTATAATTAAGAGCTCTTGAAGGCAGAAAATGCTGAACTGGAGCAAATTTCTCCAGTTCCTCTCCCTGTCTCCATGTTCTGCCCTGTCCTGGAAGACCTCAAGCCTGAAGGTTCAGGTCCCAAAGTCTGTCAGTGTTTTGGAATGACACTTGATCTTTCAGATTCCTATTCCCCTCTGAGCTCTAAATCACGCAATGTTCGTCACCACCTGTTAGCATCAAGCACAGCCTCTGCCGACACAGTTGGAGTTGTCTTACTTTCACACTCTCAGCTCTTGTCGATGGATATTTTAGGAGGTTTCCTCGGTTTAGAGGCACTTGATTAATCAGTAGTGCCAGATGGGAAGACTCAACTACTACCACCATGTGTGTGTCACACGCCTATTAGATCCACAGAGAGGTTTCTTGCCATTGGCCAGCCAGATTTTGCACTTTATCCTTCATTATGTGTTTGTTGCCCACGTCAGACCTCTTTGCCTTCCAGTTCAGCACACTTCCCTCTCGAAGTCTGATCTGAGCAGCGCTTTGCTGCCTGAAAGAAGCCTCTTTTTCTCCCTGTTTCTCAAGCAGAGATAATCCCCAATTTGTGTCTGTAGCTGGGTAGTCCCACATTCACAGCATCCTCTCCGAGCTGCTCCTGGGCTCAGCATGGAGCGGGCTCCCCACTGCCTGTGATGCATTTCCCCCTTGCATCGCTGCTCGTGCTGCTGGCCTTGACTCGTGCTCGATCCCTGCCCTCCCCCTTTGCCAGCGTCAAGGCACCTGCCCGGCGCTGCAGGGATGATGCAGTGCCACCAGCTGGGATGGCGTAAAGCAGCGCCGGGACTCGGCCAGCTTCCAGTCACATCACTCTGCCTGTCCTGGGGAGCGCAACCACTTGCATGGCCTCGCCTTCCCCCACACTGAAAGGTGACAGCTTAGCAAAAATAGGGCGAGGCACAGAGCACAGAGAGGTGTAAGGGCAGAGACCACCATAAATGCTGTTTCTCCAGCAGTTTGCCACCCTAAACAACTGCCTGTCTGTGTGTGCTTGACACTGGTGCTGCTCCTCTGCCCCCAAGCAGCAAGGAGGCTGCTTGACTGCCCAGTCTTAAATGAATATGATGTCTCCCTAAAACTCCTAGGGACACTTCCTGAGGATATCTAAGAGGGCTGGGGGTCTGTTGTTTATAGAGGGGCTGTGCCCAGGGTGTGCCTGTGCTTGTCTCTCTTTTTAGGACACCTGTTCCCATGAAAGCTGCTGCAGTGTTTTAATTCCTCGCTCCAGACCGCACAAGGGCCAGTTTAGCCCCCAGCAGTTTTAGACGAAAGATGACTAATTTTAAGGGTAATTTATAGATTTATAAGGAGGAAGTAAGGAGTCTATACAAAAGAAAAAAATAACAGTCTATGGCAAAAATAATAAAAATAACTAAAACCCCACTAAAAATAAAAACTCCCCTCAGCTTTCCCTCTCCAACCATGGATATCATCATTGTAATACTGCTCAGAAATGGGGTCCCTTTGGGTTGGGAGTGAAAGTGATACACAAATACTCTTAATGTAATAAAAAGCTACAAAGAAAGCAGCACACCCAATAATCAGGAGAGTGGTCAGGGTTTCAGCTGAGAACATCCTCTGAATATCTCAACCATGGAGTAGAGCTAAGACTGAATTCAGAACTGGCTCAAGAGCCTGGTCTCCCCGTGGAAGGAAATATGGATACAGCAGCCTCTATTTATTGGGATGGCATTGGGGGATGCTGGAAATTAATTGGCTCCTCGGATATGAAGAATAAAAGTAACCTTGGGTCCCCCTGCTAGAAAGAAAAGGGGATAACCACCAAGCCAAGCAACATATAAATAATAGTAGAACCAATAATGACTTAAAAAAAGTATTTAAATGCAATCAGGCAGAGTGGAGGGAAGAATAATGACATGTGTACAGTAGACACAATGTAGATTACAATTTATAACAGGATACAGGATGGAGCCAGCACTTGATTAGGGGACCATGTCACAAATTTTTCAGCATATGTCCTCTGTTTTTCTTTGCTTTGGCATAGAAGGCTGGGCACTGCTGGTAAGTAAATCAGATCGTCAGAAAATGCCCATGTTGATGAGAATTGCAGGATCCAAGGAAATTAACTTGACTTGTATTTTAGACAATTTTGCCATATCCATTCCTTGCCCAGAGCTGTCAACTGGGAAAGAGTTGTGCCTGCTTACAGCTTTAATCAGAGATAAAAATTACCCCTAGTTCATGAATATGTTTATCATGGAGATATGTCAATGGCAGAGAATAGATTCTCAGCATACAGTTCTGCATGTCTTGCACTAAAACATGTCATATACTGATGTGTTTTGCTCTACAAATAGCACCCTCATACTCCACTCACTGTCCAGACACAGACAGAGCCTGGGCAAGGAGAAGTCCTCCAGAAGGAAGCACAAGGAGCTTTTGCTGATGAGCTCGGAGGGCCTTAAAGCTCCTTGGTGTCTGCTTGCTGTGCCTTGGCCATCACCTGTGAGCCACTCACCTGACTGCCAGGGAAGAGGTGAAGAGAGAAATTTTTGTTTGGTCTGATCACAAACGCTGTTGGGGCTCCTTTGATCATCCTCTGTGTCTTGAGGCTCCATCTCCCTCGTGGATGCATTCCCAGCTGCTGTTGTCTGGACCCAGTGCTTCAGCATGCCTCTTGACCATTGAGACCAGTAAGTCCTGCTCTGTGGCGGGGTGGGGGAGGCTGTGATGTGCTATTTCTTGTGGGTAGTCAGGCTATGATAAAAAGGAAGCTCTATTCATGAATAGAGTAATTTTTTCCACTTCTAAATGTCTTTTTCTTCCCAGTCTGGTAACATCACAACCCTCAGAGTACCCTAAATTAAAGAAAGCAATACCAGAACAACAACAAAAGCAGGAATGGGAATGACACAACAGCAAACCAGAAAGCAAATGGCTGACAAGGGATGTTTAAATGTTGCACAGTGTTGTTTTTTTCCTGCTCCGCTTGTCCAAATTGCCCTAGAAAATAGAGAGAGCACAAGCAGCTAAATGAAGGCTCCTTGAATTCGGGGGTTTGCTGGACCCCGATGTGCGTGTGCACCGGGTGTGGGTGTATTTGTGTGTGTATATTGGTGAAGAAGGAAGATTGTTATTGTGGTCTCTTTCTAGACAGGCATAAACACCCCTGTTTATTTCCAGCATGCCATCTAAATTCAAAATTAGCATAAGCTGATGGTGTTAATTGATTTATATGCATGCAGGCAGCGGTTTATCAAAGGTAGAGGGACATAAGGTCACTCCCCTAAGGGCCTCCTGGGAACAAGTATCCATCTGAGATAATATTGAGATTGGCATAGTTGGGAATATAACTGTGTCCAAGTATGAAGAAACTGAGATCTTTGTCATTAGCAGCAAAATAATTTTCCTATTAATATTGTAATTCTCCTTTTAATAAAGGCTGCTCTCATTGAGGTCTAGGAAAGTGCCCTCCAGGTCCGCTCTGAGGTGGCCCAGGCTGCAGCTGGAAGGCTGGCTGCCTTCCCAGAGAAGGGAAGAGTCCTGTCCAATTTGCCATCTGAGCAAGACTCTAGGAATTTTATTCCTTTCAGGTCAATGTACCTCAGCCATTGTGGAAATGCCAGAACACTTCCTCAGAGGAGGTCAGCAACGACACAGAGACAGCAGGGACCAACAGGGAGTTCTTTACTTTCTGAGGAAATTACATGAAAATGTTCCCCCTGAGCTGTACCAAGAAAAGTGCCAGAAAAGGGCCTTGGCTTGCAAGTGTCCAAGGAGGAAAAATAAATACCCTCTTGCACTGCCACCCTCTCAGAAGGGAGGAAAGGAGAGGAGACAGTCCCTGATATGCTGTGCCCAAAATGTCTCCTATTGCTATTGGTTTTCACTACCTATTTTAAAAACCCTTTGTTTTCCCAAGCATGAAAATGGGTTAATCTGAACTGACAGTTGATTCTTCTCTTTTTCCTTGCTCCCTCTCTCTTTGTTTGTTTGTTTGCTTGTTTGTTTGTTTGTTTCCCCTGCGCCTTTTCCTAGGTCAATTTGGGGAATTCAGATGTGAAATCCATCTAAAAAAAGCATCTTCCACTTGTAAGCAAAGCTCCCCTGCTTGGCAAATTGGGAATTTTGCCCTCTCTAGTAGGAGCTGCAGTATCTGATCGCTCTCTGGCTAAGTAGGAGCTTGACAAGGCCACCTTTATACTGAACAATCCCAAACATCAGAGGCCACCCCTTTGAATTCAACGGCTTTACTGGTGCTAAGAGAGGATATTGGAAACTTAGTCTGAAATCACATCTTTCAGGTAATAAGCAGCAATGAACAGAAGAGAAAAGGAAACAGGAGGCTTATAGGATTTCATGAGTTTCCTTTGAAGAAAGGAATCCACCCTGCTGCTGATGGCCAGACGCTCAGGTGGGTGCTGAGATGTGCAAATAAAGCAGGGCATAAAGCTGTTAGCAGTGGTTCACAGCAATAGACCAGCTCCTGTCAAGGAGAAGCAGGTTAGGTAAACTCTTCAGGTGTTTGGAGGTGAATCTTTTCATTTGTGCACAGCCCTTGTTTGACCCAACTATTTCACATCATTACCAATTGCTTTGTTCGTACATATCAAACTTCCTTCTCGTGCTTTATTGGTTTCTGCTCTTGCTGACCTCTTCCAGCACTTTACTTTCTAACATCCTGAATGCTTCATCATGACTGTTCAGCACACCTCACCGAGGGCTGAGATTAAAAGTTTAAAAAAGAGAAAGAGTGAACACAACAGGAGAGAAAACAGAAGAGCTTTTGGCAGCAGCCTGGTGACACTCTGGGGGGAGTCAAATGGGATGAGTAACCACCTGGAATAATGGCAGAGGGGAAAAAAGAGAGAAGAGACTCAAACAGCAGGGCCTGAGTGAGAGAATTTCTAGGAACATCAAGCTGAGCAGACCAGGGACGGGAGGAAGGCAAAGTCTATTTCTCCATCTCAGCTCTCTGCTCCAAAGAGAGACACCGAGCCCTGTTAAAATAGAAAATGGGATAATTTAGTTTACAACCCTGGGCCCAGATATCTTGTATTTAGTGGCTGATTCTCTCCTGGACTAAAAGTCTGCTTGGCTCTAAGGTATAAGAGCAGTCCCAGGGAAATCTGAATGAGGACAGGAAGGGGAGAAGGTGCGAATTAAAGATGGGGAGAGCAGATATTGCCAGACCCACCTTTAGTGGCTGCAGGACACTGGTGTAGCACAGCCAACACAGCATCAGCCATATCCTCCCTCCGTAGGTGCTGCAGAGCTGCATTTGTGTCCCCTCCCTGAGCACAAGGCTGCAGGCACATAGGGAAGGTGAGAGGACACCAGCCTGGCCAGGGCTAACTCTGGCTGAGCCCAGGACCTCCTGCCTCCTCTATCCTGGCAAATTGCAGCAGGGTTATGTTTAGGCTGATCAGTATTTGGTGGAGGATAAACATTTCATTTAACATAGGGAGGTTGAGATTTGGGAGCCTGGCTCCCTTCTGGATGGAGTGACAATGGAAACAGTCAGTACTCATGCCAGGAAACATCACTAGATTTATTTGGTGTCAATAAAAGAAAGAAATGTTTTGACAAAACCAGAATATTTTACTTGGGTTAATTTTTTTTAAATAATTCTCTAATACATGATAGAAAATTAAAATGTAAAGTCAAATATTTTTGTGTCCCCTCAAGAATTTGGCATGGGTTCTTTAACACAGTCAAGAATCTTTCTTCTAGCTTTCCTCCAAAAAGAAGCAGTGCCAAAATCTGTTTGATGTGATGAAGGGTTTTAGTGTTGGTGGAAGCACCTAACTAATAGTCAGGGTATGTATGGCTATCTCTGCTTCTAACATTACAAAGAGCCTGACCTCCAGGAGCTCGTCTCTAAGGCTTTCAACTCAATTTGCAAAATTCAGGCTTTGCTTTAGATTTACAGTACCACGAAGCAACATAAAGTTCAGTGATGATTGGATTAGGTTTTGACAAATATGAGAAAAACATTGGGATGTAATGTTAAAGCAGAAGGAACTCCAGGAAAGAGCAACTGGAGGTCTATTTTGTGAACATACTGAATATGTGGCTACAGCTTCAGCACATTCAGACTGTATAAAGCCTCTAACAAAAGGCATTATGTAAACTTTTCATTTGAATAAGGAAAAGAGAATTTGACCTGCATTCTTTTCTCATTAAGTATATTTTTCTGTGTACATTCTCTTTTTTTTTTTTTTTAAATGCTAATGAAGAATTAAATTGTTACATCTTTAGACTAATGACTCTCATCGAGATTATTTTAACAATTCCTTCCCAGCCTTTCCAAGTCCTGTTTCATGCTTAGGAGACAGAGAATTTTAGCTTCCACATCTGCCTGTGGTATTTCTACCAAGTGTAGATTTGTGACATGCGTTGCCATGTCCCAGGGTACATAAAGCTTCACTTTGGTGTCCTTGACATCTTTGGTCCTTTTTGTGGCTATCTCATAATTCATGCAAGTGATGCCATACAACTGTAAGTTTTTCATGAGGTCATAAAACTGATTTATAGAGGTTTTCCCATAATCTCCAAGCAAATTAAAGAAGGTTGATGGAGCTATGCAACTCACTGTTGCCTCAACAATGGTCTCATTCAGAAATGACACTGAACAAGATTGAGGTATTAAGATATCAAGAATGTCCTTAAGAAGCCTTGTCTGTCTGTAAAAAAATATGTGATGCCTACAAACCAAAAAGGGCTGTTTCTTCTCTACACTTAGTTGATTTTTACCCATGGCATCTACCTTAAGATTAGTCAGATAGTTTCTTCCTTCACTTTCTACTTCCAAATAGGAAAGTCTGATTAATCCATTGCAGATCAGCACTTACAAAAATAATTTGAGGTTAATCTCCTTTCCCTTCTGAGATATTTGAAGTTTTAGATTATCCATTTTACAGTGTTTTATTTTGCTTTTCAGCTTTTAAAATAATTTTACAATAAGGGAGATATTCCAATAAGGGAAAATTCTAATTCCAAAAATTCCAATGAAGGAAAAGATATTTATATATACACATACATATTTGCACATATATATATATATAAACATATATATCAAACTATATATCTGTATATCTAAAACTGTGGGGGTTTTAAATACATAGATATTCAACTATTTAAAATGCACATACATAAAAATGAGACACGAACCTCAAACTCTGCTTCCAAACTGTCAAAAGTGGACATTTCAGAATTGTGGGAACTTTATTCTTCCATCTTTATTTCTGAAGCTGTTTGTGAAGCGCTTGCATTTTGACAGAACTATATAGTCCAAGAAAATGAGCTTTCACTAAACTGCTTCCAACTTCAATATATGCCCTGTGTCAAACTCAGAGCGAGCTTCCAACCTCTGTGCCTGGGGCCGAGTGCCAATTACACTGCACCCAATGGCCTATAACTGTCTTTTTTGCTTCTGTGAATATCACTTTTCTAGTTAAAATCTTCAGGACAGCTTGCAAAGTATTTGCTACTATTGCTCTGGAGTTAAAAGTAACCTTGAAAACATTTCTCCATGGTAGTAATCGAGGTGATTCTTCCATCCCTTCTCAAAAATGGCAGTATATCGTTCCTATCTTCCCTCCTCAAACTCTGCCCAGCAGGTTTCTGAAGACCTTTTTAAGGTGGGTGTTATCCTTTTTATTTTCTTCTTATTTGAATATTTCATCTCAAACTTCACAGGGAGATGACTATCTCCCAAGTGCGTGAAACCAGCCAGGAGTGTTTTATACCTACATTCTAAAGCATTTGATGCAATCTGTACTGTGATTATACATAAAGAAGTAAAGAAAATCTTTTTTAAATCGCCTTTGTATTGGAATGAGTGGGCCTTTACCAAAAAGATCACACAAACTAAGAGAGTTCTCAAGGTGAGAAATTCAAGCACTTTAAAGAGTATTTGAAGTAAAACCTAGGAAACATACACATTGTAATTATTAGTTTTATTATTAGAGTGAAGAAATAATTGTTAGAATGATTTCCCGAGTGATTTAAAAGTGCTAATAGAAGTATTGAGCCATATTCTGATCACACAATTTTGTAAATTGGAAGTAACTTAACAATATGAGTTCATTAAAAGGTAGATGGCATCAACCTTGCCATGTTCAGGCACAGCACAAAGAGATGTAAGTATTTAAATAAAAGACAGACACATTACAGAACTATAGTCCAAGGCAATGCTGCCTTATGGCCAGTGTGTTGCAACAGGCTGTAAAAGAAAGTAATGAAATCATTAGATACTGTAGATTAGATACTGCCTTGCATTCTATTTTCTGTTTACATGATAATAAACCCTTATTAATATCATCATCCTTGTTATTGTTCTAGTATTGTGAATTCTTGTAGTTTTCTCATGATTTTCTTTAAAGCCTCAGATGCTGGAATCAGGTGATCATCAGGTAAGTTTCCAATTTCTTTTTTTTTTTATTTAAATGTAACATCCTAGTTTTCCTAGTTGAGGAAAGAAGTTCAAAAGCGCATTTTGAGTGCAGCTCAAATTACCTAATTTTATGTAAGTACATCAGATGAGTCAAAGCAGAAAATTTATAAAATCCAGGCAGTGTGCGAAGCACAGAAGCTGCCCTAAAGGTCCCAGCATTTAAATTAAACTAACTCTGTTGTCACCAGTGCCAGTAATTACAATAAGCCTGGCATTTCTTGTTACCCTGTGAAATTACCTGCAAGGCCTTTTCATATTGTTTCCATGCTGTTGTTTTCATGCTCAGTAGAGCATTAAGAGTCAATGATGGGCAGCTCTTGTGTCGGACCGTGAATCGTGGGGCATTTTGCTTTGGACTCTATAGAAAATCCTCCAGGTGTTTATTGACAAATGCTTCCTAGGGCTGCTGTAATAGAGAATTCTCCTCTCTGCCCGCTCCCCAGTTCCTACAAGGCCAATCTGCTCCACATCTAAGCACGCTGTTGCAAAAAAATACATATTTTTTTCAGTACCCTCCGTAATGTGCCTTCAACAGGAGCTATGGATCAGGCGAGCTCCAGACCAAAGGCACTCAGTCCTCCAGCTCGGAGCTGTGCGCTGCCATTTCCCCTCCATTTGTTTCTATGGAGCTGCCTGTGTGTGCGGTCATCCATAAGGGTGCCGAGATACCCTGGAGAGGGGAGGAATAGCTGTAGCTATTTTTCATTATTATATACTTCACTTCGTAATAAATGAGATCCATAGCATGTGAACACCGCTCTTGTAGATCATCATATCAGCAAGCACAAGGAACCTTATGTGCCACAAAGCTAAATAAAATAAAGTAAGTAATCCCGAGAAAAATAGGCTGAGGGGAGACGGCTGAGTGTTCAGGACTGCACAGTGCATCCTCTCAGCCTGAGAATGACCTCAGGACTTGCAGCAACTAGAGAATGGGTAGTTTTAAAGCTAAAACCGTGGTCTACATGCCTGTCTCACCTCTATCCATATACAATGCAGAAATGTACAGACTTGCACTTCCATTGTCTTGCGGGTGTCTTTGGGATAATAGGGACCAGCAAACCACTTGTGATCCAAAAGAGAAATAGCAGCAGTAGCAACAGGACTCTCCTCTAATGCTCATGATGATGGTGGGTGTTGAGTGTCTCTAGAAAGCAGAGCAGATCCGATGTGGAATTTTAAGACCAAGTTTATGACAAATCTAGTTTTGCAAAAAACCCGTGGTCTAGCAGGTAGGGAAGGTATCTGTCTGCAGTGCAACACAGCAGAGCTGGATGGTCCTGCTGAGAGTCCAAAGTGAATTTCTAACCTGTTAATCTTTTGACCAATAACCCAGAGATGTGAACTATTGAATACCTAGTCAGTGCTAAGAAGATTATGGATATCTATTTCCTGAACAGCAGTTATAATTCATGAGAAGAACTTTGGTGTTATTTCCATAGGCCAGTGATGTTTTGGTACCTTCTGCCTTTGCAAAGTGATTAATTTATTGGGAGGCATAAGGAACCAGTTCTAAAGCTGGGTTTGGCATAGACAAGTGTTAGCAGGAAGCTCCAAAATACCAAAACTTCGTTCTGAAAAACCACATTCAGAATCATAAAGAGAAGGAAAGAAAAGATATAGAATAAAATGTAGCTCTTTTCTGAAGGAGAAGACTCTACCTTACAGTTTATTTGGCATCATAACATTTGTAAAATCACAAACAAAAATTTACACTTACACACAGTTTCTGCAGTGTTTCAAAACACAGTGGTTTTCTTCACTGTTTGCCTTGGGTGTGAGTTGAGAGAATTCTGGTTTGGTTAAACTTTCTGCCTCTCAGATAAAAAACAGCAGCAATTTTCTGCTTGAATTTCTCTGTGACTAAATCCATTGATCATCCTTTCTCTCTGTGAGTGAGGAGTGTGTTTTCTCTTTAATAACTACTATCCTTCTCCCTGAATATTTTTTTCTCTCCCCTTCACTTGTTTGTGTTGTGTTGGTCAGTCCACTGCACTATTCCTCTGAGAGACAGAGAGAGCGCAAAATTGAAGTTATTTTATGCTTGGTCTCCCTCGGTCCCAATTTTCAAATCTTCATGTCAATTTTCACACATCAGTGTCATATGGCGAATGCTATGGAAATTTCAGTGGGGTCCTTGGAAGACAATTTATACATGACCCCCTACTCCCTCCCCCAACCAGGCTGCAGACCCTGCCTTTACAAAGAATAAGTGGATTTATAATTAATGTGGATTTTAAAATATGAGTACATTTGGAAATTTTCCCATTTGTTTGCCTCTGTTGCAGTATGAATTCAAAGGAATACAAGCTCTCTCCCTTTCTCCCTTCCCACCCTAATAAACTGGCTCAAGTTAAGTTAATAAAAATTACATCATGTTGAAGTAAAAGATCAACTCATTAAAGTTAATACTTTACTTTTTTCCCCTAAAAGTTATGCTCATGAAGCTTTATCAATCAACTGATTTGGTAATCACCAGTTAGCAAATGCACTCATTGCCACATACAAAGGTGAGCAAGGTTAGGAGGAAATGGAATATGGTGAGCTTGGATGGGTAATTATATCTTCTTTTAAACTAATGAATGTGCATGGTCTTAAGAGTCCTTGGTGAGTAAAATCCCAGGAAGAGATACAAAAGCTCAGCTGACGCCAGCAGAGCATTTCGGTCCTTGACCTTAAAATGGGCCCCTGACATCAGAAAGGGGTACACGTCACCTGCTGCATTTTGCAGCGTTAATTATCCTCTCTGTGGGCGAGAAAGGGATGACAAGTTTTCCAGGTTATATCTCAACACATCTTAAAACTTAAGCCATTCATGAGGAGACCTAAAGTGCACCCAATCCCCACTCTTTAAATTTTACTTAAAGATGGTACCAAGGCATCACATGTACCTGATTCTGTGTCACCCACCACCAGCACCTAAAGAAAGATTTTCTAGTATTATCAGCCATGAAGTTTTGGACTCTTTACTTTAGTTTGTTCTTTTTTTCCTTGACAAAACCAGCAAATAGTAACAGGAAATACCTAATGCTTGACTTTAAAAGAACTCCATCTTCCCTCCCATTCTTTGTGGACACTCAGCACCTCTTTCAGGTTTCCTTCTCTACCAAAAAGAAATTTTTCATCCTTCAGTCCCTTATATATCATTCACCTAACCTTTGTCTGATTTTTTTCAGTTTTGGAAAACTGTCTTAGGAATTGCAGTGGTGGTAGAATGGTTGAGGGAGTTTTCCTTCTGAAAATCTCTGGGGAACAGGTTTGGGCTTTGCAATGCAACATCTCATCCAGGAGATGTAGAAATCAGAATCACATCATCCTCCAGTTTGTTTAAGTTGCTTCAAAGCCAACTGCAATGTGTACAACAACACATTGAAACCCTCCACCAAGCTGCCTTCCCTGGTGATTTTGTGAGCAGCCTCTGGATGAGAAAGCTTTACTGGAATTGTTGTCCTCCTTCAATGTGGCCAGAGGAAAATGACCTGGATGAACATTCTGCTGTGCCACACGGACCAGCCCATGCACTCCACGTGTGTGCAGGTAAGAACACACTGTAGTTTGAAGTACCATGACCCTCGGAAGGGCTGTAGAAAATGTATTTGTTTGGCATGGTGCCATTTTGCTGCTGGCTGCAACCTTATCACCTCTCCCAGTCTAGGTCAGAGGAACCCCCAAAGAACAATTGAAGAGGGGAAAAAAGAGCATCCTGTACGTCCTGGGGCTGCCTCATCCCTTAAGGTGCCGTTGTCTCTGGAGGCACTACTCAGGCAGAATTAGAGAGCTCCTCTGAGATCCTGAGGTCTGCAAGGACTGTCTTATGTAAAGCTGAAAGCTGTAGGAAATGTTCACTGTAAACCATGTGAAGACCTCAGTTTTTTGCCTTTCTGGAGAAATTAATCTTGGAACAGTGACCAAGACTGTCCCAGTTTATCTGGGACATGCCCATAGCACTCTTCTAACAAGTCTTATGGTGGTGGGTAAGGTGCAAACTCTGGGACAACTTTGCACCACGCAGTCACAGGACCATCAGTGGAGACCTGCAAATCTGCTGTTCTCACCAGCTCCACTGAAAATCAGAATTGCCTGTATCTAGGGTTAAATGAGGCATTTTCACTGCTGGAACAGCCTGCCTTAAGCTGATGTAGCTGGCAGAAGGATAGAGCCCTCAGCTATATTGTATATATTCCTGTAAAGACAGGGGTAATCCACCAAATTGAGGCACTGTAGCACATAACTCAGAGAGTGGGCACGTGCCTCTGCGTGTGTGCATGCACCTGGGTATGTGAGAGACAGAGAGACGAGATATATGGGGAAACACATGAGAGATGAGACTGGAGAGATAATTTCCAGAAAATACAGCAACCATCAGAAACTCTGTCTTTCCAGCTGGAGGGTTTTGCAGTGCTGGTGCTTCTCTCTTAACTTGACAGCTCCACTCTTAGCCCAGCTCATAGTTGCTGCCTATAAATTTAATTAGAATGGGGGTAGGGGAGGAACAAGCCTGCACGGCACTTGGCACAGCGCTGAAAATAACCAGCTTTAATACCTTTGACATTGAAGCACCTGCTAAGGGCACAGACTGCTGTACAGCTGACCGACCCTGCTCTGGTGACAGGATGTGTCACTTTGCTTGTCCTCAAAACATGCAGCCCACCCCAGAACCCGGGGGATCGCGCGCATGGCTCTGGGGCCGGGCATCTCCCCGAGCACCACGAGGCAGCATTGCACCCTGGAGGAAGCAGGGAGGGACGCTGAGCACCCCTGGCCATGTGAAAAGGGAGCTGCTCGAGCACTGAGGTGGCAGCGTGCCTCGTGTATTTCATTTTTCTCTCTCTGATGTAGTGGGCTATTTTCTGTGTTTGCAGCTAAGCGCTGCACTGCAGCCAGCCGTGAACATTTCTGTTGGCCCAGCTGGCCTCTTGTTTTAATGCTGTTCTCAGGGCTCTCCCTGGGTTGAGTGGGGAAGTAAACAGATTGGAACTTTGCCCACACGTATATGTTTAATTGTGAGCTGATTTTATGCTAGGGAAATGTAATAGACTCATCACTTCAGGCAGACAACTCCCAGCTGAGGCAACAGGTTAGAGATTTCCCCCACTTCTGGTGCTTCCTGAGATGTAGCAGCTCTTATGGATGTAGTGACTCCTTGTCGGAGATTGAACCTTTTATATGTTTCTGATAAGCTCTAGGCAGTGTGGAAGCAATTTAGGGATTTGAGGGAAATTTGACCTCCTTCCTATGCAAGCTGCAGTGTGATCGTGGCTTTGGGTCATGTTTGGAGATGTCCCAGCTGAGAAAAGAAAGTCTCTGAGCTCCATTCACAGAGCCCAGCAGTGACACAGTGTCAGGATGCAAATGAAACCTGGACCACATCTGACACTTTTGCCACCATTAAATGGCACTGATGCTGCTGTTAGAAACACTTTTCAAAAGAGTAATTTGATTTTTTTCTTTTTTAATTGTGTTTGAATCTAACCCAATTTTAGTTCAAATCAAGTTAGCCAAATTCAAATCTAGTTCTGATTGAATTCCCCTCGAAATCTGAGGGTATTTTCACATCCTCCAGGGAAGGACTCAGTGGACCTGAACTTAATTTCAGGAAAAAAAGACTACAAGTGTCTTGAAACCATCTTCACAGAATCATAGAATAGTTTGGGTTGGAAGGAACACTTAAGGTCATCTAGTCCATGAGCAGACAGACAATGAGCAGAGAGACATCTCCTACTAGACCAGGTTGCTCGAAGTCTCTTCAGATCCGACCTTGAATATTCATCACCCTTTCTTTTTAGGGTCCCTGTGCCATGCCCCACTCTGCCTGGCTGTATTCTCTGTTCCAAAGTCCTGGAAGCAGCTGCATTTGCTCAGGCCTCAGGATGAAGCAGCACAGGCAGCCTCTGAGCAGGGCACCACACCAGGCAGAGGGGTGCATGCAGCCTTTGCATACACCGCAAAAGACCTCAGAGGGCAAGACAAAACCCATTTTAAATACGCAATTGAGTCGTGCAATTTTCAGCCTATTCAGGCTTAGCAAATGCCTTCAAGGGATCAGACTACCAAGCACCACAAGTACAGTTGTGACTATGCAACATTCTGTAATGCAACAGCTCTGATGTGAAGTTATTACCGGAGGCACAGTGTTGATACCTGTGTTAAGCCTCTGAGCATTGCCCAGTGTGAACTATGTGTTTCCACAAGACTGAGCAGACCCAGACAGAGCTGATTGCTCTTTCAGTTAATAAAAAGCACTGCACTTTCTCTCTTGACAATCCCGACACCTGAGTGCTTCCTACGTATGACAGTTAGCACATTCTGGTTGCTCAGTGGCCTGTGAGAAATGAGCCTCTTCTCAATTTAGTTCCTATCATCAGACAAGCAGTACACACAATAAAAAACACACCTTGACAGTCAGCCCCCAAAGCAGCCCTGGGGACTGCAGGTCCGAACTTCCTTTTTTCTCATACGCAAAGCCATAAACCAGATGGGATTTATCGGGCTGGGCTCTGCTATTTCCTTCAGGTAAATCAAGGTAACTCCACCAAGGTCAAAGGAGTCACTCTGGTCAGTGCAGAAGAGCCTGGGGGAGGGGAACCTCTGCTGACCCCACCACGTTTCTTTTCTGGGTGGAGCTTGTCAAGCCCCTCCTGACTTGCACTGGTGGCCATGGTCTGCCACAAGGTCCCCTCAATCAGAACAAGGTAAAAGTGCTGCCTCCACTCATTAGCTGAGCATTTGGCCCAGGAACTGACCTTTTCACAGCAAAGAGCACCAGAGTGGGTACGATGTCCTTTTTTTTCCAGGAGGGTGAAGAAGGGGCAGGACAGGGGGGCTGGAAGGCTGGACCAGAAGTGAGTGGGTGGTGGCTGCTACGACAGGCTCTGCTCCAGCCAAGCCCAGCTCATCAGGTCATGTCAAACGGAGCTAATATAAACGTCAGTGCGCTGCTCTCAGTTGTGAAATCTCTGTTTGTTGTGCTGCAGTTCATTTTCAGTCTTCCAGCTCTATGGATGCTATCAGCTGACACGTCTGGCTGCTGTCCTCTGCCAAAAATACAGTTGCTCTCAACATTTCTCAGGAGTTGGGTTTTTTCCCCCTCCATGTGACATGCTGATGCCGAATTTCTTCCTGGCTCTGTGATACACAAGACTGTCCACACCTACCAGATAATGAGTTTAACATTTCAAGGACAGAAGCTCTCAGTTTCAGTGAGACATGGGGTGGATGTGCAGGCCTGATTTGGGGTAGGTGCCAAAGGTGAGCTCTCGTCTTAAGCTGGCCATGAATTTCCAGTTTCCTTCTCACAAAATCTTGCCCCTTCACCTCCCCCTTTTTTTTTCTATCATGACCTGGATCTCATATTTGTTACTAAGGCTTCAAATGGAAGAAATTTTTTCAACTGGCTCACCTCCCTCTAATTTATTACCTAGAGAATGTGTCTGTAACTTTCTGAGTTTTAGTCATAGCAAACAAAAAAGATGCTGAATTTTCTGGTGCTCCACACAACTGAAACTCTTACAGAGGTTTAGAATTACTTGGATTTTATCTGTGGAATCCTTCTTTATTTTTTTTAACAAACTGAATCATGTATACATTTTTCCAAATTACTCTGTAAATGTAATTTCTCCAGCTTATCAGTGTGACCAATGTGGTGTTGTTTTGGCTTCCTTCTTTGAAAGGACAATATTTCTCCATGAGAGTTCTGCTTCAACAAGTGCAAGCTATTCTTTACTTTGAAGACACTCTTCTGCCTTGTTCTTTAGCTTGGTCTGAGGAGACACTGCTGGTCACAGTCAGGAGAAGGTCAGAGGGGCAGGCAAGGAACCAGAATCCTGTCCACCCTCCCAGGCTGGCTGGCTAGGACAGACAGACTGTTTCCTTATGACAGCAAGAAGTAAGTCTGCAAAGCTCTTCTCTTCTCTGGATGCAGCTGCATTTTATGGTGGTGCATGTTGTCCTGCTGTTTCTCATGCTCTTTTGCCAGTTCCTCTTCCCTTGGTTTTGTTTGAGCATTTCCTGGGACAAGAGCAATATTTTATATTTCTCCAGCACCAAGCGCAGCAGCTCCCTAACCTCAGTCATGAGGACTGTGAGATGTGCAGTGCTGATAATCAACAATATAAATTAGAAAACAGTTATGAGACAGCAGTAGGGGAGCAGAATGGGACAAGAACCAGAAAGACTGTTCCAAACTATGCGTTTGAGACACCCGTGCTTTGACCTTGACAACTGGTGGATCAAATAGGAGCTGGACTTGGATGACCCTTGTGGGTGCCTTCTCACGAAGGATATTCTACAATTCTGTGGTTGTTACACTAATGTTTGCAGAAATGTAGGGTCATCAAGACCAGGCTCAGTTCCTCTGGCCAGTGAGTGACAGCAGTGCTTTTATTTTGGCAGGCGAGCGTCATTCCAGCCACCAGCACAGGGGAAAAACATGCACACACAGAGCACCCTCCTGCCCGTGGCAGCCAGAGCACCCTTCAGACATCCCACCTCACCTGCTGACACAATCCTTCAGCGCCCACCAAAACCAAATGCAGCTAATTGGAAGGTGATGACAGCCAGGGGACTGCTGGATTTGCATGCTAATTCCTCTATTTTAGCATCACATAGCCCAAGTACAGGTAAAATGAGACTCTGCGTTTCATTCCAAACGATTTCCTGCCTTCTCCACAGTACCCATGAACACACACACACACACGTTTTCTCTCTTGGGCTCTCCTGAAGCCAAAAATCAGCTGGAGATTGCATTACATGTGTTTTCCAAAGGGCTGGCCAACAACTTCAAGGGGCAACACGGTTTTTTTTTTTTCCTCTTGTTAGGACAGGGCTGCAAACTGCAACTGTAGATGAGCCTTTAGAAATCACAGCAACCCAGCTCACGTGGGGAGAATAGAGCTCTTTCCACAGGCTGGGTTACAGCTTCCTCATACCTTTTATGCCAGGGCTTAGGATGGATTCCCAGCTCTTGTACCACATGATATTGTTGAAGATTTGTTTCGAGTACCCAACCTCCTCCCCTGTTCTACCACTGGTGTCTGCCCCTGCTCTAAGTCTACCAATTATTTCCTTTAAGTGTCAGCAGCACACCACACATACTGAAATATAACCTTTTTCTAGTTGATGCTGTTAAACTATTACTTGAAACTGAAGTCGCAGTTGACAAGTGCTACTTCAGTCACTAATAACTACTTCAGACGTGCTAGTGGTGTCTTGGCTCTTAATGCTGTGGCTCAGGGCTCAGGGAGTGTCTTTACAGGTCACTTAGAGCCATCCATCTGATCTGAAACAAGATCAGTCAATCTCTCCTCTGGCTCTGTGCCTTGATTGCCAGGAGGCAATCAAGCCCCTCCAGGGCTGCAGCAGTGGCATGTCTGGGTGGCTGTAGGGGCTGCCCAGATCCCAGAAGATCCCACTTTGGGATGTACCTGTGAGCCACAAGCTGAGTTTTTCTGTTTGCAGCCAAGAAAAGTGAGGGGTCCAATTCCTTGAGGTTGAATACAGCAATTTCGAGGGAGAAAGATCTTTGCTTGCCTGCATCATAATTTACTTAGGTTTTAATCTTTTTTTTTTTTTTTTTAATAGATGTTGAACACCTTCCTGAGAAAAAACAGGATTTCTGCATGGAAGGAGGATGAGAACTCAGACACACACCTGAATTCTGCAGCATCACGTAAGGAATAGCTTTTCTTTCCTTTCCCACTCCCCTTTCTTCAGGCTCAACTCCTTCAGTCTAATCAAAGCATGAGGTATCTCAGACACAGAAGATTCACAGTTTGGCAGAGGTCACACAAGTATTTCCCTTATATTTTGGCAGGTTTTTGGCACAGACTTAGGATAAATTTGGAACAGAGTGATACAAGGCAAGGTCAGATCATCTGGGGCACTGAGCTCTGTGCCCTGTTACTGCAGACAATCCTGTAAGAGGAGTTAAATCCAGAATAACCTCCACTTTTCCTTTGTCTCTTGCACATGAGAAGCTACAATGCGGTATAACAAACTGGGTCTGGCTTTTCAATAGAGAAAAGATATGTCAGGTTTTAAGTCTCCTTGACATGACAACATCTTCATCTAAATTGTGAAGTCATCCTTTGGATAGCCCAGCCTTGGTCTAATGTCTTTTAGAAAATGATGCTCATTTAATTCCTGAAATGTGAAATCTAGGTCTCAGGTCAAGAGCATAGATGTTGTTTAGCTGAAAAATTTAGATCCATCAGACTGTCTGCAAGAGTCTGCAACTTTTCAAACTTTAGATTGCAACTAGACTCTTGCTGCTATATATAGTCTTTTGAAGAGTAGGATCTAAATAAAAATACCCTTGAAGTACAGGGCATTTTTTTATACTCGCACCCTCACTATTTTTTAGGAAACAAAAGACTTCTTCAGGGCCACAACTTGTCTGCACAGAACAAATAGCCAGACTTCGGCTGAAACTTTATTCCTTTTTCACTCTACAACCAATCCTGAATTCTTCCCTCAGGCAGGATTTTGATGGGACTAGATGGGAGAATCCCCTAAGACAGGCAGGGTCAGATCACACAGATGAAGGGACTTGACAATACTGGAGATATGGAAGCACCTCAGCCAGAGTAGGGTAGCTACTTCATGGGAAAATAAACCAGGTTCTTATCTTAGTAATTGTATGGACAAATTAAATCTAGTCCCAAGCAATCAGGACTCACCCCTTCACCGTTACAAGATGACAGACCTCTGGCTAAGCCACATATCCTTTGGTAGTAGAGTGCTCAGCTGAATCTCTTGCCAGGCAGATTTCTGTCACAAAACGTGTTGGTTATGGGCAGGATATTTCTACGACACAGGGAAATTTTCAACCTCAATGAGAAACACAGCGGGGCCAAAGAAAAGCTTGTGTTGCACCTGTATCTAGCACAGATCACACACACATATGAGCTTCCAGAAGGCAAAAGAAAGTCCATTCATATGGCAATTGTGTCTTTATATCCTCTCTATGTGTATGAATTTATGGCTGTATGAACAGCCATATCCAGTTATTGAAGTATTTGATGATCCAAAGTGCTCAAGGCCTTCTTATTCCATCTCATTCACCGTTAAAGTTCTGCACAACCTTTATACTGGCTTTCAGCCTGCCATAAATACAAATGACTTGCCAATAAAAGCTGGTATCTCCCTCTGTCAGGAGGACTATAGCATTGTTGTTATTTAAGAGGTGGCAGTTTTGACACAATTCTTATTTAAAATTTGTAAAAGGAAAAAAGATGATGTAATAAATCTGCATGTTCTTCCAAAGCAGCCATTGAAAGTGGATGCTCTTCCCCTTTCCAAAAGCATCAGCCGTTTAATGTTTCCTAAGTTGTTTTTGCATGAATTAGGGCGTTGGAGTGAAGCACTGTCAGTTACAAAACCACGCTGTTGTCTCCAGCTAATTTTGCGTTAGTAGCTCTTTTAAACTGCTAAATCTCATTTTTAGTGTATGATGACTTTGTTTAGTGATGGTGTAAAACAGCTGCTACTTTTCTGATGAGTTGCCTGTTTTCCATTTTATGTCTCTGCAAGATGTTGGGTTTCATCATGGCCCCGTCTGACAGGCAGCTGAGAACAACCTGCAAAAAACCTCCAAAACACAACAAAAAGCAAAGATGCCCAAATCCAGGCGTTCAACCACCCATACGGCCAAACTTCAGAGTGATCAGTCCTCCTCTGTCATTACTGGTGCACTCAGACCCTCTCAATGCTACACTAGAACGATGTAAATGAGGAGAGCAGGGTGAGCAGGAAAGCAGGTAACTTGCTGCTCCAAGGGGACAAGGGAGAGGCCATCCAACAGCCCCAGACTGTTTCTGGGGGGCTGGTTCAGATTAGGGTGGCTGTGCTTTTCATATCCTCACTGTTCATGGAGGATACAAACCTTCATGGTTATGGCCAGAAGGATGAAATTACGGCTTGGGCGAAATTATGGCTTGGGGTGTCTTTCCAAAGCAATTAATCACTCTGCTTTCCTCAGATTCTGCTTGCTGCCACTGCTTTTTGAGTGTTGTTTTGCCACCGAATTGCTTGGGTGCCAAACTCTTCCCAGGAGATGGCTGCTCACGGCCATCAGGAGAAGGGAGCAAGGGCCAGACTGACCATGACAGCTATCCTCACTAATATTTCAGGAGGTCTCTCTTAAGTAAAATCCCTGTTACCTTTGTGAAAGGTGTTTTGCATTTGGTGTTCACCAGAGGTTTTCATGAGGAACCACTTAGTGGTCACCCTGTAGCTACTTTGCTACTGACTTTCCCATACAGGCAAACAGCCCTGCTTTATTTAGTGGCAGAAAGCTGAATGGTTGCCTTTTGATCTTGCCTTATCCCCTGTATCCTGTGGGCTGGCATTTGTTACACGTGTTCCAAGCAAGAAAACGGCAAAACGAATAAAAGGAAGCACTCAGAGGGCTCCGCAAAGAGGTGAAGACTAGGATCTTTCCAATAATAACCCACACTCCATAAAAACATCTTAGATTTTGGATAGACAAATTGGAAGCAGCTTGTCTCCCTGATTCTTCCTTCCCTTTGCACTTACACTCCTCCCCAGCATGACTCGCAGGCTTTTCCAAAAGCAGAGCAGCCCATTGAACAGCGGTGGTCTAAACTGTTATGGAGATCTTAAACTGCTGAATTGTTACAAGCTAAAATTGATTGCAACCGAGCCT
Source organism: Oreocharis arfaki (assembly GCA_013398015.1). Taxonomy (NCBI): domain Eukaryota; kingdom Metazoa; phylum Chordata; class Aves; order Passeriformes; family Paramythiidae; genus Oreocharis; species Oreocharis arfaki. The sequence continues at coordinate 680,526 of VZRR01005155.1, read as the reverse complement.
GTGAACTGAAGTGCTGGGAACAGTACAGAGAGAAGTGAGGAAAGGGTACGAAAGATCTTGCTTTATTATTCGGAGGGTTCTTTCTCTTTCATAAGATTTCCGAACAATTTTGCCTTGATGAGTTCTGCATCTCTCTCAATAACCACTGGATGGTTTTTCAACATAAACAGTATTCTCAGTTTGTCTTCTAATTTGCTGGTTGCAGCGTCATTTATGAAGAATTCTAAAAGTCTGCTTCAAAGTCAGATCCAGAGGGAAAATCAATGATGTCAGATCCAGAGGGAAAAATACAATGATATTTACTCCCCCTCAAGCTAAAAAATCCCTTTTTTAGCTTTCCAAAACTAAAAATCCTTTGTTAGCCTGTTTCACTCTATTCTGCCTTGATTTTATTTGCACCCTTATCACGAGAGCATCTGAACACCTCCAAGTAGTACATTAAGCAACGTGACTAACATCTGTCACGTAGAGTTTACTCGCTGTCTTTCAGCATCCTTAAAATGAATTTAGTGCCTGTGCAGGATCAATAGTGCTGGAGACAGGCAGTCTCTGTTCAGTCTTGGAGCTGGCACAGTTTGGGTGAGACCTCTGTGATAGTGCCCCCAGCCTGCTGCCCCTTTGTCGCTCGAGTGCCAGCTCATGCACTGGGGAGCCCTCATGGGGAAGCGGCTCTGCACCGAGTTTGTTTCCAGTGGGAGAGAGAAGTCCAAGTAATTTGGGGGAATCAGATGAGGCTGTCAGTGTTTCCCAGCTCTCAGCTGCTCGCTGAGGGATACATGTATGGTCTTGGGTGCCTGCAGTAGTCAGGAGATCAGATGGATCCAGCATCACTGATTTTCTAAGGTTTTCTGCCTTCCTTGGGTGGTTTTGCTTATTTTTTAGCATCAGTTACAACTTAGGGCTATTGATGGACAAGGGTGCTGCTGTTTCTCACCACCAAAACCTTCTCTGCCAGATTTCTTTGACAGAGACAGTGTTCTCAGACATTTGAAATCATGTCAATACAGGTCCCATGCTGAACAGAGCTGGAAGCCCTCTCCTCTGTATCCAGCACCATGAGCAAGAGCTAGGCGTCCTGGGGCACTGTAATTTCAAGCAATGTGTTTTCTTAATGGGCCAAATATGCTTTGCCTAATTTTGCTTTCAGTGCACAGGATTGTTATTGCTCAGTGGCCCCACACAGGTGTTTAAGCAGTTTTGTGGCAGGATTTTCCAGTAGCAGCATGAAGTTTTATTGACTGTTACCTCAAGAGTAACTTCAGAGGAAACGACATCCCCAGCTGGTTGTGATGGATGCATGTGGAGCTGTGGCAGAAAACTCAGAAGCCAGTGACCTCTATCTGTCATGATCTATCATATTTTGGGTAAGAATGCAAAGCAACTGTAAAAGGACACTGCTTTTCATGCAGTGAGAAGAATTAGGAGGGATGAAGTTACTAAATTACTTGTTTCCCCTGAAAACTGTTGGCTTCTCAGCTCTGATAACATGAACATACTGAGGACAGGTCAATAAGTAAAATAAATTCCATACTTTGTGAGGATTCTAGGTTGTGGGGTTAAATTTGGTCTATGAGTGTGCATTAAATGGTTGACTAGGGGACTCAGGTCTCTGTGTGGTAACCTAAATTATAAATTACACAGCTTTTGACACATAAGAGACATCTGACCCACAACTTGCCCTTGTTCCAATTCCATAGTAGGTCAAAACCCAGGTGAGCACCACTAATTTCTCCTCGGGCCACCAGCCTGTACCTTGCCATCCATAAAAAGCAGCCCCAGGTACCTGGATGTTTAGAAACCCAGCAGGACCCACCCAGGGCATGTTCCAGAGCCTGTTCCTCTGGGTGGTATCTGAGACTGCGCTCCACTGTTAGCAGAAATGGAAACATGAGCTATCTGATCAAGAGAGATAAATACATCTATTTCAGAATACATAATCTTACCACATATGTGAAGTAGTTTAATCATTAGCAAGTTGTCAAGCATCTATTGAATGGAATTAGCCTCTTTATTTCTGGTCAGGATCAATCTTTTTTCCCCTTCCCAGTACAATGAATGCTTATATGTTACACATTGCAGCGTCTGGGGCAGATGACACTTGCCAAAGGGTTTGATGATCAATTCTGATACAAATCTGACATGAAGAAACAGGAGAGAATCTGCATCAGATGATCAGTGGGAGAGATAAATTCACATTTAATGCTTCTAAATGTCTGTGCATGTTACATCCATCTCAAACACAGTATCCAAAAGCAAGCACAGTGCACAAGGACAATGCTTGCATGAGGACATGGGCAGAGTACAGGGCTGAGGATGGCATTTCTCAGTGGAATGTTGTAGAACTGTGGGATTGAGACCCTAATTAGAATTAAGTGTGATATTGAGTATAAAACTATGGGGCAGAGAAATGGCATCTTGTCCACCAACTCTGTGATACAGAGGCCATGGGCAGAAAAAGAAGACTTTCCATATTTTTTATTCACTAAAAATCTTGGATAGATTTGCACCTCCAACCTGGAGATGAAAGAGAGACCTATTACCAGTCCCAGACCTTGGAGCCATGCCTTCATTTACCACCAGTCTGCTTTGCTCCTCTCCCTTTCCCTTTCCAAGCAGGGCTGTATATGAGTATTCATGAACACTCATTATTTCTCCCCTCACAGTTGCTTTTTTCTTCCCACACCTGCCAACATTAGCTCCTTCCTTTGACTCACGCTGCTGTACAGACTAATGCATGTGATCTCCATGCCAAGATGTTATTTAATTTCCCAACAAAGTTCTTTTGGCGTGGAATGAGCTGAGCACTAAGAGCACAGGAGGGGAGGCATAGGCAGGGGTGGGAAGTGGAATGAGAAGGAACAGCGGTTCAAATTTATTTTGCCTCTGGCTTCACACACCCAAGTTGTGTTGTGTGTGTCCAGAGAGCTGCGTGGGTGGGGTGGAGATGGCAGCAGGGGGTTCATCGATGGCAGGTTGCTGAATCAGGAACCCTGACACTTGTGAAGTACTCTGTCAGGAACATTAAGTATCCAAAAGTGATAAAGCTTCAATTTGCTAGTCCATTAGACTAATTACTGCAATAATTAAGTAACTACTTGATTAGAACTAATGGGTACCTAATTATCCAGGAGAAAAGTATCAGGTGGCAATTATCAGGTGGCAATTAATAGACTGGAGTTAATGTCTTAGCACTGTCTTTGTATGAATTCATAAGCAAGGTAAAGAAAACAAACAATAACTTATTAATATTTATTGGTGCCACAGTGTTTTTCAGCTTGTTTCATTTACACAGAACCAATTAGTGAAAAGACAGTTAGTGTTGCAAAGATGTAAAGTGACTGAAGCAGGAGTTTGATTTTAAAGGAACAGGATCACATTAGCACTTATAAGCAAAGACAAATGGGTATCAGCCAGGGACTTGATTCTGGTGCTACTAATTCATCAACAGAAGAAATCAGAGTAATTGAACTTAGTATTAATAATGAAACACACAGGAAGGCAGTTCCTGTCTTAATGGGGTTCACTTTAGTTTCGGTCCCTCCCTGGGTCTTCATCAGCGTTTCCTGCACTGCCCGGGAAATGCAGGGACACCTCGGGGAACGAGCGGGATCTTCCCGCTGGCAGGGGTGGGAGACACGGCAATAAAACCCTCCGGATCAGTGCTCTGAGGTCTCTAAAGGAGACAGATTTCCTGGGCAGCTAAAGCCTGAGTGCAACACAGATTCCATCATGAAGACGAGGTGGTAGAGCTGAATTCCTGCCTGTTCACAGTGTTGGTGTAAATAAACCACAACAATACCTCCATTCCTGGTAATTGCCCCTTCGCTCAGATCCCACTTGAAACATCACTGCGAGTTCCTATGGAGGAAGCCCAAGAGTGAATTTAACCTCCTTCAGACCTCAGGCTGGAGTGGGGTTTTGTCGTTAGTTTTTCTGGGGGGTTCTTTTTTTGGTATTTTCCTTTTTTTTTTTTTTTTCCATGGCTATGCAGAGGTCCAGCTTGTCAGATTACACAATTTGCTATTGCTTCTTTCAGGTCAATCCAACCGTAGTGATTTTTGCAGAATGAAGTTATGGCCTAGGATATATTTTTCTTACTCTCTTCTCCAAATTCAAGAAGCTTTAAATTTCCCAGCAGAAAAATGAAAAGTCCCAGGGTTTTCTTTCCTACGAATCTTTATGATCCTAATGATCCTCCTAAATGGCTTCAATCCAAATACAGTTGTGCATGCAAGTTGTCTCCTTGTATCTCTATGGGAGAACTCATATTAACCATAATTACTCTCCTGAGTAAGAGTTGTTAAAGTGTGATATACAATGAACTTTTGACTGATTTTAGAGCACAGAATGAAGAGTTCCCTTATAAACCTCAATCCTTTGAAATTCAGCTGTTAGTAAATGAAAGACCAAATTCTAAGATGGCTTTTGCAGCTCTGCCCAGTACATGGTTTTATGGAAGTGGAGGATCTTGCCTCTACAACAGCTATTCCCCCCTGCCCCCCCCCATCCTTTTTTCCATGTTATAAATAAATGAAAGGTATCCTAATCATATTTTAGACTGTGTGCAGAGTCAGACGCTAAACCATAATGTCTGTGTATTAGAACATGTGGAATGATAAATGGAGATAAATCTAAAATTTATAGAACATGAACATTTGCATAAACTGCAATATCCAAACACATAGGCTGTTAAGTAACAATTGTCACAAAGGGCATAAAAAATTCAACTTTGTTTCATGGAAAGAACTCAAATTCCTAACATGATTAAGATAATATATCATTTGTTCCTATCTTATTAAAGGCATAATTGTTGTTAGACACAGAAGTGGCATTAACTCTAATCTGGCTTTATATATGTACAAATAGGAGGGGAGGTGGATCTGAAAATTGATGCTTTTGGTGATCCATAGGCATTTTATTAATGTTTGAATAATAACTGCCTGGAGGGCCTGTTATAAATTAAAGGGAAGAATTGAGATATAAATTTTTATGAGGACTAGTTATACATTTCCATTATGTGTTTAAAAATGAAGGAATTACTGTGAACACAGCAGAACTCACATTTATTTGAGGTGATTTGGATGGGAGGGAAGGTGCAGTGAAGGAAGCTGCATGCTGGCTGTAAGAAAGATGTATCTGTCCCTGTGAAAAGATATATCATATGTCATGCATGAACTCTCTTCTACAGCAGACTTTTCTCTGCAGCTGATTTCGCATGATTATTTATTTGACAACAGCAAGTGATGATATAGCAGTGAGTTTTAGGCCACTTAGAGAAGAATTCTTATTCTTAAATCATAGAGAATTTCCCAAACCCAACCACTGTCAAACTAGAGTTAATCTAACAGAGAAACTCAGTAATCTCTTTGGCATACATTTCTCATTGCTCCTCCTGCCTGGGTATACACATCTGCATTTCCAGTGCATCTATGGGACCAGCAGTATTTCAGAGCTCCCTCCTGCCCTTTGCTGAGGCTGCTTTTGGGAGCTCAGCTCTGATTGCTGAGAAAGCACCAGCCCCGCTTTGTTATCCAGCAGCCCTGACGCCCTGGGAGATCCTCAGGCAGCCCCATCAACGTGCTTTGACGTGACAGCACAGGGGATGACAACCCAATACCTTCACTCAGGCGGGCTTGACCCAAACCCACGTCTGTTCATAAGGGAGAGGAGGCAGGATGCCCGTATTTAGACAGTCACTTAATATGTGGGGACCTGTTTTCCATGCCCCGATTAATTGGAACTGACCACCGAGGGCAAAGCTTCCTAGATTAAATTCTCCAGTGCTTGACCTCTGTTTAGAGGCTGGGTTGCTCTGGACTTCAATAGGTGCCAGCAAAGGGATGCCTTAGAGGTCTTTAGCTGTATTCTCTGTGCCTTGGTTCCCTGTCTGTAAAACAGGAAGGCTCATCGGAGTGGTTTGAGGAGGAATGTGTTCATTGGGATGATATCCAGAGAGATGACAATGTTGTATCATCTGCAGACATCCACACCAAGGCAGCAGCTGTGCAAGTGTGTGCCAGGGGAGCTTTATTATAAGACACACAGCACAGGGGCCTTCCATTTTACAGCCTTTCATGTGAGTCAATTAATCAATTTAAATTTTGTAGGCTTTTTTTTTTGCTGTTGTTTCTCCCAACCCTCCCTTTAATTAGACATACAAGGGCTGGGCAAGTATTTTCTTTTTGGACTAGGCCTGATTCATTGGGAAATAAGACTTGAGGATGCTCTTGGCTTGCAGAGAGCCTAAAGCATTGATGAAGATGATAAAACATCAAGACCTAGCTCGACCTCATTTTCCATCTCTGAAGCATCACCCTTGGCTCTACCATTCATGGAGACCACAGTGCACACTTGGAGGGGAGTGGTTGGCAGTGCCTTTTGATCTACAAACAGTGTTATTTTTTCTTCTCAGTGTGGAAATGAGGTGGTCGACAAGAAATATGACAAAATGTCCTCATGGTTCTGATTAAGGCTCCTGCTTTTAGCAGTGTTTTGAATCTGGACTGTCCCCCCAGGCAGCTCAGTCTGTGATGCTAAACCTCACCCTGTGACAGTGAGAGGAAGGATCAGCTCTGCTTGGTTCCTACACAGTTGGTTCAGCTTTCTACAACCTCAGTGTTTTGTCTCCAGTCTTTCAGCTGAGAAACTCAACTTGTGACACTCCCGACCTTACTCAGATCAGCCTCTCAGAGTCTGCTACCTTCAAGGATAGTACCATGATTATGTCTCTCTCTTTTCCCCACAAAGTCATACAAACAAAGTGATTGTTGTGAAAATATCATCCAACAAGCATTGAAGCAGCAAAAATTATTCTCCCAGTCAATTGGAGCCTTTTCTAAATGCATTACAGTGCTGGACAAGTGACTAATTAGGCAAGACTCGTACTGTCTGTTTTTCAAAACTATGTTTTTTCTGTATGTGTTATTGAAGGGACAGATTCACAAGAGTTTCTTTATGGAAGATGCAGGGGAATGTTATAGAGAGTAAGTTCTATGACAGAATTAGCAAATGTATTAAGTACAGTGCCAATCTGGTATAGCAGAAATGACTAAATACCCATCAGGGCCTGTCACTCGTCAAGAAGTGAAATCTTAGACCCATTTAAGTCAATGACAAATGTTCACAGAATCTGGCTGCAAGTTAATAAATGTTTGGAGCCTGTATAACTCAAACTCTGATATTTGTCAGATTAATTATTTGACTGATCTTATTGTGTGTCAAACAATTTCTTTGTCGAGTTAGAATGCTTTGTGTTGTATCATCCATAATTCTGATTAAGAAAACATCATGCAAGTATGGAGATATATCGTTGCAAGTTTTATATCAGGTCACAGAGAATTAGTATATACAATATTAAATAATGTACCTAAATATGGGATTGTAAAATGTTCAAAATGGGCCATGGTTGAGGCTGTATTTTCTGCCTTATTTTTTGACATTTCCTGATTTAGGAGTACTTTAATATTCAACCTGAACTTTTTTTTTATCATATTCTTCTCATTAAGCTCCATTTATGTAAAAGGAAAAAAATAACTCATGTACACCAATTCCTTCAGTTTACACTTGCCTTTAATACAAAACAGAGGATTTCAGGACTATATACATCAGGTGTTTTCAGCAAAGTAGCAGCAGAAAATCATAGACATTTGTCATTCCTTGGAGCTGTCTGACAGTTCTGACAATTCATTAGGCTGGGCTGAAAAGAGGTTTAGAAAGCGAAGGAAGGATCACAGGTAGTGGAGTTGCCTTTGCATGATCCAGTAATAGCTGATTTGTATCATTTTTAGTGATGGATACACTCTTCAGATTAAACTCAGCTGAATTTTTCCCTTTTATTCTTTTCTTTTTTCTTTCTCCTTTTCCTTCAACAGGAGCCTCTGCGCACATTAGTCTAGATTTAGACCTCGATTTATCCCAAGGAGTAGATGCCCACAAAATTCTTCCTGGAACTTGCTGATGTCTGTGGCTTTTCAGGGCTGAGGAGAAGTGAAGTGAGTTTTGCTATTCAGTTTCTACCTAGTGAGGCTTTGCTTTTCCATGGTGTGTGAGTTACATTCTTTGCTGTGGCCGTACCACGACATGTGCCATTCCTCAAAGTCAGAGTCATCCCTGCCAGGATCTATGCAAATCAAACCCGTGACTTTGCTCAGAGATAAGTGCCTCCATTATCCCACTCCTTCCACTTACTGATTTGCTTTTGAGACTTGTACACAAGCAATTTTTTGACTTGAAGGCAAATCCTTTGCGATAACGCTGAATCCGCAGAACAGGCCACCTGGAAAATATGTGATCTTCCGTTGGAAAGCAGTTCCCTTTCCCAGGTTGGTGGGCTGTTTCAAATCACGCGTTTGTAGGCTATGCCTGGGTCAGATTCTGAGTGGGTGAGGCGATGCTGTCCTGCCAGGGAGCATCCCTGGGGTGAGGCAGATGATGGTCTCCAGGTTCAGCACTATCAGGGAGCCTGCTTAGCCCTGCAGAGGATGAATAGCTTTCCATCTTCGTTCTGTCTGTTTTATAGCTGCCACAGAAGAAGCAGTCTGAGATTGAGCCTGACCCAGTATTATTATATGTAGGTCTTACAAGAGCAATATTTGCTCTTAATGACCATTGGAACATAGTCCTTTATAGAACTCTAAAATAGCCCTAAAGGATGGGCTTGTACGCTGTTATTTTTGATGGGTTATTTTTTAACATGTGAAATTTTTCAGACCCTCAAAACCACAGTAAATTCTAAGTACTTCCTAATTTGTACTTTTTTTTTTTCTTCTCTAAGATTCAAAATGCTGACAGCACTGCCTCACCATCCATCTCGGGCACAACTCCTGCTTCAAGTTAAAGTTTTCTATCTGTCTCAGCCAAATAGAGAGATTCAAACCAAGGTTTTAGCTGGACAATCCCAGAAGTGCAAATTATCTCAGTCTTCTGCTTCTTCCAGTGTGTCTTTATGGGCCCGCAGTCAGTCTGTCTCTTTCCTGTGGAAATAAAGGTATTTCCCTGTGATCCCATGTGAAGGACTGGTCAGTATAAAGCAAATAAATGACACTCATGGATGTCTGATGTCTGATGTGCCTCCAGATTTGCTGGTAGGTTTTTGGGGTAGGTTTTTGCAGTCAGTTTTGAGTGGCAGGCTGTATGCGTTGGTTTATAATTCTGGAGTTGTGAGTGTGGGTTGAACTGTTGGCATTAATTATTTTCAATAGTGAGTCAGAGGCTGAATTACAGGATCCTACCCATGGATATAAGAGCAAACAAAGAAACAAGCGGCCTTCCTCTCCCTCCCCTGACATAAGTCATATTTTGTCTCCTATGACCTCAACTGGCCCTTTAAATTTCATACCAAGCATTAGAAAGGAAGAGGTCAAAGTAAGAGCCCCATTGAAAAAAAACCCACAGCCAACCCAGATATGAACTATGGGAACTTGTCATCTTATCATCCTAATTGAAGTCATTCTGCAATGTATGACAGTCCATCATATATTCTGCCAGTCAGTGTGTCATACACGATGTGTAACAAGAGAGCTCATAAACCCAGAGGGGAAGCCCCTTCTTTTTTACTACTTTATTTGATCATTTTCATAAAAAGTCCCCTTGCTCAATACAGAGGGACGTGTTTATTGGTCCCATTAAAGCTTTGTCCATTCATTCGACGCTGTGATTTACACAGCTTTACCACAAAAGAATCCCATTATTTCCAGTCTGGGGAGGTGTCTTATTGTGTGATGAAAAATAAGTGTTTAATTCCACAGGTGAAGGCAAGGAAAGGAGAGGTTGTTGTCAGAGGCTCAGAAGTAAACAAAAGGATGCTTTAGGTATAATTGACTCAGAGAAAGAAAACATTCCTGGTAAATAGAAGAAAATAAATAAATAAAGATGCTCTTCCTATGGAGTGGGAATTTAACTGGGCTCAGCTGAACTTTTTTTTCCCCCCACGTGCCTTCATTAAAAACAGCAGAATTTGGCAAAATTTCCCTCTGTGTTCTACTCATGAATGTTTCTAGAAAATATCAGCTTTCATACGCAAATATTCTTGAAGTGAAATTGGTGGCTTCCTTTGAACACAGCTAGTGCCTCAAATCCCATCTGCTTTTCCTACAACACGCCCACTCATTATCTAGCTTATTTGGCTTTATTTTATTTTTTTAAAAATGAACACAAATTAAGCTATTTAATCAAATATGTACATGATTACATGGCATTTTTGCATAAGAGTTATACACCCACGGAAATCATTAATCACAGATAACAACACTATGTTAAAATTAGATATTTTGTTTTCTTTTTGTGTGTGTGTGCTTTTTAACATAATATCCTGCGTAGCTCTAATTTCACCTCTACTCTCATTTGAATAAAGCAGGATTGTTTTACAACAAATTATTCATTTGTCTGTAGCTCTGATAATTGGTATTTATGTTTAGACTTGATCTCAGAGGAATAAAAATACAGAATTTGAAAATAAAATTGGTACGGTTCAAATCCCTCTTTTCCTTCTTTATTTTCCCCTTTTTCGCTTGCAGAGAATGTCACCAAGAATGTCCATTGGCAAACTGGATAAGAAAGAGTGTCACAATGCAGGACAACCTAGAAGATGACAGGTATTTCCAGGCATAGCAATGATGAGATCAAATTCCCCTCAACCTGCCTTGTTTGCTGATCCTTTAATCAGATTCAACTCCATAGCAGCTACAGCACAAGGTTCCCTGACAATGTATGACAGCATGTGACAGAAAAATATTTTGATTTTTTTTTTTTCTTTTTTAGCCATTTGATGCTCTTTGAGATAAATCTGAAGCCCCAGCAGCATCTGGTAAATCTACCAAACTACTTTAGTGGAGGTTTCTAACCATGCATAATTGAGCTGGAGGGTTTGGGGTTTGTGTTCATGTGTTTGTAGTGGAATCCAAGCAGGAAGGCTGGGAAATGATCTAAACCCTTGAGGTTAACCTGCCATGAAAGAGCATCAATGACAGAAGAGGACATTATTAAAAAGCAGCCAACCTCACTCAAAAAGAACCACTGTGTGAAGCCAGAGCCCAAAGAACAACACCCAGGGCTGTTTGTGGTCCTGCAGGGATATGTATTTCATCCCCCGTCTTCATCTCCAAATTTCCTCTGAGCTGCTTCTGAGCTGAATTCTTGAGAAAGGAAAACACCGGCAAATTTTGAATGGGACTTACCAACCTTTTCCCAACAATCTGCTTCGTATTCCCCTCACACCCATGTTCTTGCAGTGTCTTGGGGAAATGCTTGGATCAAAGATAAGAGAGAACAAGGAAAGGAGTGAAGCAAGAAACAAACAACAAAACAAAACCAGCACCCCCGAAACTTTTTGATGAAACTCCTCTGTGAATAGTGTGAGTGGTTACAGCAAAGTCAAAACTACCTTCTTCTTCACCAGTACTTAATTCCTGCTTTTAAAATCAGGGTCTGTTTGATCTTGAGGATTGAAATGATCTGGAAATGAAACAGCCAGTGCTTTGCAGAAAATCTGGAGAGGGTCCCAGACATGGCTTTTACCTGGAAGGCTTCCAAAACAGGATGAAATCTCTCTGGTTTCAGAACAAATTGCAAGATTTTTTCTCTATGTCTAGTCCAACTGTGGAACTCTAGCCCTGATGTCTGCTGCTTCCCAAAGCACAGATGTAATAACCTCTGAGGTGAAATGAGAGCGTTATTCCCCCTTCTTCTCCCCTCTGCTTCCCCTCTGAGGGTTGAGGGCTGGGAGAATTTTATTAAAGTGAAGGCTTACAGTTTTGGGCAGACTTAATTTGAGGAGACAGTTGGTTATAACCCAGTCTAGGGCCATCCATGTGAAGGCTGGAGAGGGCAGAGCACCAGGAGCATCTGTGACATCTGGATCCTGTTGAAAACTCAGAAATATCTGCCTGGCTTTGCGTGACCTGGCCCCAGAGCCATGAGAAATGTGGTTAAGAGACTGCAGTGAGTTTTGCCCTAGCAAATGAGTCCCACTGAGAAAGCAAGCACATCAATATTTCTTTGAGTCTCTTTCTTTTAGTGAATATATTTCCATATGTTGCATTAATATTTATTTTATTGTGGCTTGTAAGTCCATCTGGTATTTGTATTGGGAGGGCTTGAGCTGGCAAATCCCTGCACTGCTGTTACACACAGATCTGGACAGCCCTTGCAAGGACGGGTAGGTGGTTGGATAGGGACAACATCTCCTCAGCAGCCTTTTTAATTGGATAAACTTCTCAAATCAATCAAGATAACCAGGTTACTTATTGTCAATTAGCTCCCACTGTGCCAATGTTACAACATAAGTATGGGCTGAGCGTAAAGTATAGCAGTCCACAGTAAAGAAACCTCTCAGACACTGCACAGTGCAACAACCCTGATCTAGGTGGCGTAAAGGAGAAAAGATACCTGGGCATCAATATTAAGCAGAAAATGTGCTGAAGTATCATAGTTTGCCAAGACAATAAGAATCACTTTCCTTTGCATGTATTATTAAGGAACTGGGGAATAATTATCTGCTTTAATACAAGCTTTTTCCTTCTGCATGATTAACTGCAGTGATATCAACAGAGAGTGTGATGACTCTGAAATGACAGCTCCTGGTAGCACGTTCTGGGATTAGCAAAAACAGGTTGTCACTTTACCCCAGTCAGGAACAGTCAGTCACTTTGTGCTGAGTGCTGGACAGAAGAGCCGGGTTCTGCAGCAGACATCTGACAGCCCAAGCGGGCAGCAGGTCCAGCCTCCTGCCAGGTGGCTCCCAGGTCGGGCGTGCAGGGCTCTGCTCCGGCAGGAGATTGGATTTCCTGAGGCAGCACCGTGTGATTTTGGCTGTGCAGCTCCCAGACTGAAATCACTCTGTGCTCCTCGTGCTAAGCTGTGACTTGCACAATGCTCTGAGCTGATTTTAAAATATTGTGTACTTTTAAAAAAGCCTGGCTCTAATGCCAGTCCTGTGTCTGGCTGCTCAACGTGCAAAGTGACAACGCACGCACCAGCCCCTGGAGGGGATGGAGAGAGAGGTAGGACAAACACGCCAGAGAGAGCTCTGAGCAATGGCATGAAACAACAACAAAACATTCCTTTCCTTCTTACTAAAGTTGTAAAAACTCTGTCATGGCTTCTGTAGAAATTAATCAATATATGAAAAACTGCATAACAACTATGTGGGCAGCAAGAATCTATCTATAAATTAAAATGTTGTGAGTTCCTAGAGCTAACTGGAGAAAGCACTGGGGTGACTAGCAGGGCTCTGGAGCCAGGACAGAGTCCATGGAATTGGATCCTTCACTAGAGCCCATATTTTGTCAATGTCAGGATACCCAAGGCCTGTAAAACAAAGCAAATTGTACGTATAGAAGGAAACTAGAAATTTAGTCCTGCATGACATTCCTTTGAAAATTTCATGATTAAAAAAAAAAAAAAAAAATGAAATGTCCACATATTTTTTAAGAAAAATAGGAGGTGAAAAGATTAATTCTCAGAATCTGTAAAATATACAGTGATGAGTTACTGAGGGTTGCAGTGAGGGGGGGTGTTTTTGTAATTCTGTAGGCATCTCAGTCCTCTGCTGAAATGATGTATGGGGCAATCGTCTGGTAGGGGCTGATGGGATGTAAATGAAACTAATTAAGGAAATGTCAAACATAATTAATAAAACAGGTTTAAGTTGCAAAAGCACTGTCAGCTGAATGAATGGGGAAGAATGCCTCATTCCCATTGTTTTGGGGCTTGCTTGCTTATTTATATATTTATCTATTTATTCCTTGCTCTCCCCCTCGCCCTCCCAGCAGCTTTTTCAGTTGCACCATTCAATCAGATCTCAGAAAGCTCTTGGTAGCCTCTTGCATTTTCACCTTGCCCCCCTTGCGAGCTGGGGTCCCACAGAATAGGAGGAATATAAATTTGCCTTGTCGGCTTGCAGCCTGGGAAGAAGAAGGAAAAAAAAATTAATTGCTAACTCCTCGTCTTCCCCAAGTACTACAGGACATTAACATAACCAATTTGCTTGAACTCCTCACTGGCTGCTTAATAGAGCATCTGACCAGCTGATAAGACCTGGGTGCTGCTGCCTATGATACCTTGTTATTAGCATTTTCATAATATTCAAATTTACAGCCCCATGATTCACTAGCCTCCATTCATTATTGATAAGTACAAAAAATAAATAAAAAGGTTTTATAAATAGCAAAGGGGGGTGAGCGACCTATAATTATGGCAAGCAAATTAGGGTGCATGGTAGAGTCAGTTACATTTGCCTAGGAGTAATGATGCTCAAGAACTTTTTCTCCCCAGGGACCAGAAAAATAATGGATTCCCTGGCAGCTGCAGATGGGCTAGGAAAGGCTGTCACCCAGGACGCTGTTTATATAAGTTAGGCCGAGCATATGGCTCTGTGTCCTGCCTGTAGCCACCTCCAGATATTGCAGTTTCAATGGAAAGAAATAAATACATAAATAAAAATAGCCTCTTGCTGGAAGGTGGTGGTTCAGGGATACGAGGAGGAGAAAAGTGGAGGGGAGAAAAAAAGCAAACAACCAAAGGGAGTCTGCTCAGAAGTTTCTGTCGAGAGCAACCCCAGCAGCTCAGGGATCAAGCAGGGGTGATAGCCTTAAAGCCAGAGGCTGTTTAGCTGCATCACTGAAGAGAGAAAGATGAAATGTGATTTCTGCTAAAGCAAAACCTTTCCATGTTGCAGTCCAAGACAGTCAAACACCAAAGCTTTGAGCCTGAGATGATAAAAATCACGGTCCCAGTTGAAAGTAGGAGCTCCTAGAAATAACCACTGGATACTTTATAATTTAGACCCTGTGGTTCTATTTCCATTAATTCAATTGAAGGCCTTTTTTCTCTTTGCTAATGAAACTAGAATGGAACACAAAAGGGAGGCTGACCTGTTAGCAGGCGACTGTTTCTTGTAAGTTATTCATTAAAAACACCCCAACGCTCTGGTGCTGAAGGAGGCTGTACCTACTTCTGTATAAATTAAACATAAGTGAGTTGGTTGAAAGATAAAAAAAAGGTATTTCTCCTGACTCCCAATCCTTGTGCAGGATGCATGTAGAGGAAACAGCCCTTGCAGACCTTTGCAGTGGGTTGGGGACTTTTATGTACCAACTACCCCCAAATTTTTCTGTTCCAAGTAGCTCCAGTTTTACTGTAGGCATGAATATTACCAATATAGTGCAGTCAACATACTCTAGATAAGATGGGAATGAGTCTTGGTTTGGCCCTTCTTAAAAAAGTCAAAGTAGGCTCAGAAATAAAAGGGAAGAACTTTGGCAGGAAAACCGCAGCTTGGATGTTTTCACACTTTGATTTTTCTTTACTAAATTTAATTAAATTATTAGTGAATCTGTGTTGATTTGCATCATTCAATCTTTCTATTGGGAAGTTTGGATAATGTGCCATTGGCATTTCTTGTAAAGACATTATCTGAAAACATCAATTGGCCTGCAAATTTCCCAGCTACTTTTCCATTTTTTCCTGTGTTATTTTCAGATTCTCCCAGCACTTCTATTATGAAGCAGTATTAGCAAGTATCCACTCTGGACTGCATCCATGTATGAATTTACAGTTCCTGAAAACTTTCCTGCATCTTAGCAAAAAATGAAGAGAGGATATTTATTAGAGCAATACTCCAATTAGACCCCCTCAACAGCCTGTGCCTGGAACCTTGTCCATTTTAACATATGCAGCCAAATGTCCAAACTGAAACTTATTCATCTTTATTCTCTGAATTCTGGCAAAGTTTACAAAGTGGACACAAGCTCAGGAAGGGATCCTACTCCTGCAGCAAACCTTCTCCCCAGAACATCCCCAGTCCTGCAGAAGCTCACACCTGGGCCTGTGGATCTTTTACACATGCATCCATCTTCCAGAAACATCCTTAGGCATCCTGTGGGCTCTGCTCTGCCTTAAACCTCACATTAGCATCATCGAGGGAAAATATAAATTTAAACTGACACAGACTTGCTTGTCTCTTCCTTTGTGTTTAAACACAGATGGTTGCTTTTGTTGTGCCGCCTCATTTCAGCCAATGCGAGCAGCAAAGTACTTAACTGGAATATATATCTCTTCTCCTTTCCAAACATTCACAAGGCTTTTTTTTTTTTTTTTGTAGGTGAAGTATCATTCTTCAGAATATATACAATGTTTTCATGCATCTTAATCTAATCCATTAGTCCTTGTAATTTATTGTTAACTGCTTGGATGCAGGGGCCGTGACAGCTTTGAGTAAAGCATTTCAGCAGGCATCTGCTTTGTATAAATTATAAGAACCTTGGTCACACAAGGTTTCAGACAGAGACAAAGGTCTCTTGCCAGCATCTGTAGCCTTGGGGATAGTGATTTTTTATTCTTTTTTTTTTACTGTAAGAAGATTTGGATCTTGCAAACAGTAAAACTATCTGCAGACTTGCATTTACTTTCGTATTTGGTGCTGTTAACAGCTCCAAGGCAGGAGTAACGTGATTGGCATGGGGTTTGGGAGCTGGAAAACACTTTGCTAGTTTCAAATCAGCTCCTTGGAGGCTAAAGCCCTCATTAACTATAACTGGACTGAATTGTTTAATCTGACTGCTGTAGTATTTTATGTCTGGTCATTTAGGCTTATTTCTGTAAATATTTCAATAAGCCTGAATCAATTATTGCAATGTCTCTCTCTGTCTCCTGCCATCGGACGTGGCGTGGTGTCACGACATAAGCAAGCAGAACTGCAGGATGTGGGAAAAGATTCTTTGTGCCACTGACCAAGGAACATATCTGTGAACAGGAGAGCAAAACTCAGTTCTTAACATTATCTTAATATATCCCAAAGCCCTTTCTCTCCTCTTTTGATCACCCTTCCTGGTTTTTGCCTGGCTACGAGATGTCTGAAAGGACAGGGATATACAGTTGACCAAAGATCTGCTGTGCAAATATTCTTGTTGCCTTCTCACTTGTACTGCTTGGATTAATTTGGCTCACTCCTGAAGCTTTCTGCATTGCACATTTCCTAACTAGACCAGAAGAAGTCTGCTGGAGCAAACTAATTGAAGCAGAGTACTCTGCATCTCATTTTGGCACCATCACTCCATGCCGCAGACACACAGTTCAGAGTTAATAAGAGTGCCATGTCAGGCATGCCACTCACCAAGGTGAAATGCAATGCAGTGGTGGACAAGCCTGGTGAGTGGTTTTCCTCTTCAAAAGTAGCTTGGAGACGTGGCTTCACTCTCCTTAGTACCTCCAGCTGCACAAAGGCAGAGCTGTGAAGGTGATGGGATCACAGCAAATCTACCCGAGTGCAGAGCTTTGGTTTAATTTTTTTCATATCAATGGCTGGTCTCAGCTCTAATTAACCTACTCCCCTATCAGCCCAATCCCTCCCCACATGCTGTCTTTTCCCCTTCCTCCCTGTGATCTCCATTTCACTGCAGAGATGGCCTGGCAAAGAGACATTATTCTATTTAGAAGCTGAGCACCTCACTAGGGGTGACAGGCCTGTTTTTAGGTCATTTATCTAATTGCTCTTTGCAGATAAGAATTAATTAGCCCGATTATTTTTCTTAGTTTTTGGATGGGTTCCCCACCTGGAGAGAAGAAATTCCTCTATGTCAGTGATTAATTGCTGAGCCAGAAGCTTTCTGCCTTGCATTTGTAATAAATGCCGACTAGTTCTTTAGGTCGCATTAGGAACCAGGCAGATTGTGGTTAAAATGCACAGGATAATAAAGCGTTTCTACAAACAAGAACACTGCCATTAGATTTTGATTAAATATTTTAATTTATCTGGAGGTTGAGGGACTGCAGGAATCAAAAGGTTTAAAATCTCCTATTCCCAGCACTTTCTGATGAGAGTCACCCTATAGCCCTTTGATCTAAACCAGATGAACCTCATGGCAATGCTTCAGCTCAGGATTTGGCACAGCTGGTTTGTCTCATACTGGTCTGAGTGCTTGGAGGGCCGTGAGTGTGCAGCCAGCTCAACTTGGTTGTGATAACATTTTGTGAACTACAGGAGTCTGGTGGAGCTGAGGGAGGAAAGGTTAAGATTTGCGTGTGAAATTATGGCAGGCTTATATCCAGCTGGGTTTAACACATAAGTTATTTTCATTTCCCCTTTTCCTTCCCCCCTTTCTTCCACTTTGCCTTCCCATTTCCTTTTTCCTTTCCCTTCCCCCTCTATTTCCCTTTTCTTTTTGTTTCCATTCCCTTTTTTCACCTTTTTATTTCCATAAGAATTCTGAGCATTCAGCCCAAAGAAAAATCTATTTTTTCTGCTGGATCAGCTAAAGAAAAACAGTGGCCTCGATTCACAAGCTGGTCAGCCTAGGACAGGTCTCTTTTCCAGGATTATAGAGCAAGCCAGACAGTATGATCTCCTGTGCCCTTAAAACCTGATTTCTGACCTAGAAAGTTCATGGAAGAAAATTGGAGTCTTGCCATCTATTTTGCTGTGCTTGTGAACTGTTTGAAGCTCCTGATGTCCCAATAGGAGAAATTAATTGCTGGTGTTAGAGCAGCTTCTCTGATCACAAAAGACGTGGAGCTGCCGATGCTGGGCTGATCGGAGAGACGAGGGTTGGAAAGGCACAGGGATGAGATCCTAGGTCTGACTTCCTCTGTCTCACAGCTGAGAGGTGTTAGGAGGGCAGTATCAGGGCATCTGGCACCAAATACCTTTGCTGCGTCTGTTCTCCAGGAAAAAAAGTAAATCTTCCTCTTGCTGAGACACTTGCAAAACGTTTACATTGGAGAGAAGTAAATTAGGGTCCCTGCGTGGATTTTGTTAGTGGGCAGTTATTTTACTGGGGATTTTGTTTGTTTGCTTTTTAATGGAAAGGGGAAAAAATGAGAACAACTGAAAACATGACAATTTTTTCTCCTGACAAGTGGGCTGAAGACAGACGTGGAGAACTGATATTTCTCTAATGTATAGGAACAATATTGCATTGTGAAAAGTAACTTTCTGTGGAACTTCGATTCTTACTCAACCACAGTATTTTGAGAATACCGTTCCCAGCTGTGATTTAAAGACAGAAAAATCTAGTGCTACACTGATGGTTAGTCAAAAATCAATGCTTAAAAATTGCTCCTAACTTCAACTTTGAGCTATGGGACTAGGAGAGCTATTTTGGCTTTGAGTATTGAGTAAAGCTCATGTGTATCAGATATAGCTGATATTTCTCACTTCCTACAAAATGATCAAAATTATTTCATCTTTTCTTTTGGTAAATTGAAGTTTTATTCTGGTCACCATTGATGCCTATATTTCATAACTAGACCAGAATACACATGCAAGACAGAGCACCTATTTTTTTTCCTTACCAGATACCCAAGCAAAGCCAGATACTTGAATTCAGTGGGAGCTGAGGTGCTAAATACTATTTTCGATCTTAGCTATGGGACCCTATTTTAACGAATATATTACATAATAATTTGGGAATAAAAACAACAACTCCCCATGTCACTGGGAAATTACATTACAACCCAGTTTTTGGATGTAGAAATGAAGTCCTTGTGAGTCTGAGCTTTTTCCTTAATGCCACAAAATTTGTCACTGGAAAAACTTCACACAAAACCTTAGCAATATCTGCTCTTGTTTTAAGCCCACACCAAACCATTTAATTTAAGTAAGATTTACCTCCCCCACCTGCAATGCCATTTCTGGCACTGTACATGAGGAAATTTAACAATATTGAGTGGCCTGAGTTATGATAATGAAAGATGGTTGCTAAGAAAAAGCATGATGATAGCTAAGAAATTAATATTACAGAGATGAAAATCTTCTTATAGACCCAAAATAATAGATGTTCTGTATCAATATATGACTAATCAGCACTCAAGGATTTATCTTTCAAATTACAGAACATGGTGGAGACATTTAATGCAATATGGTCTCCCTTCAGAGAGATACAGTATGTGACTAAATATCTCCAGTGAGTAATATTCACACTTACTCAAGTACTGTAAATATATCCCTGATAAATCTGGAGAGCGAATTCTTGTAAATTCTTGTTTAACACTGCAAGGAAGCTTAATAACTTTCCAATCTATCAACATGTTTTAATTTCCTACTGTGCAGTTTCTAACCGAAACAAGGCATTTAACAGGAGAGATTCAAAACTAATGGATAATGGACTGTCATGTACTAAAAAACCTTGGTACCAAATGTGACACTGAATTGTGTGGGTTCGGGCAGGACATTTCCAAATGGGAATGTTTCATCGCTGCTATGCCTAATTATGCATGCAATTTTATGTAAAATTAAATGCATGTGCAATGTGCTGATTAAAATAAGAAAAAATCTTCTCTAGTAATAAGTTGGAATGGCTAAGAACCTGATGGAGGGTTGAAGCCAGGTGGCTACATCAGCAAGTGACACGTGTACTTACATGTGCTTCCCAAGGTCCAGAATCCAGGCTGAGCAGAACACTCAGTAAAAATCATGCCACACTTAACAAAACCAACCTATTTTTAAGTGGGATTTAATAATGTTAACCTACATGTATTTTACAGGGCTTGGGAGGGTGCAGATTGGCTGATTAGTAAATAAAGTTTATGTGATGTTTCAAGCCCCTAGTTTTGTCTTTTTGTGCCCCCGTTATTTTAAGCAGGTACCTCAAAAAATTAAATCCAGGAAACTCATTGACATATACAGAATCAGGCTGGGATTTTTGAAGGGAGTAGAAGAATCATTCTAGTTTCTGTAGCCTCTTTTCTGAAAAAGCAGACCCTGAACTGGTGCTCAGTGGAGGATGCCTGTTGCAAGAGTGTGCCTGTAAGCTTGCATCGGACAGACAGGAGCCAGGGAACTTTGTCTTGTTGGGATTGAAGGGAAGCAGGTTTCAGAGTGAAGATTCCATCTCTGGGACATCCTCAGGATAGGGTTCATCTCCCTTAAAGCGTATTTCTACATCTCTGCCATGAGAGCAGAGTTTCTAGTGAGACTCTTGAAATAACTGGGACATGGGCTGTGCCGAGCTGTGAGGAGCACTAAGGAAATCCGCGCTGCTCCTTAAAACCTGGTGTTAGCAGCCACACCACCCAACATCTGAGCTGCCTGGTAGTCTTCAGATATTGCCCCAGCAAGAAAATTCAAAAATAATCAGCTGTGATAGAGAGATGCCTGAATGATAACTGCTACATTTGTGAGTAACATGAATCAGTCAATAGCAATAAAATTGAAATTACCTCAAACTTCTATTCATAGGTGGTAGTTGCCTTTAGCAAACTGCAATTTTTTTTCCCCTAAACATCAGGACATTTTCTAGGCAGAGATTTGCTGTGGCCTTTTACATGAGCAAGTGCAGCAATACCTGTATACTGTTTTATGAAATGTACAATTTTTTTAAATATATAAATTATTCAGTTATTATGATGCTGCTGCTGCTGCTACTGTGTATATAAACGTTTCCAGTCCCAGAATGGACATAAAGTACTTACTCTGAATAGCAAACATGAAAGAAAACAACTGAGCTGAGAATTAATGATTCACTATTTCCTATTCTGTTTTTGGTGTTTTGTTTTTTTTTCTTAATAGCTCTGGGGGTCTCTGCAAAAGCAACATCTTCCTACAAGTGATAATATGAAATCTTCTTGTTCTTCCTACTTGCCTTTTTCCTCCCTGGGGTCTTTAAACTTACTTCAAGCATTTGAAAAACTTCCCTAATTTTTCCTATAGTCTTCCAAACCAAGCTTCCACAGTTAGTGGAAGATGTTTTAATCTCCTGCTACGTGACAGAACTACCCAGTATTCTCTGTAAAACTGATAATATGTGATTTTTCTTCTCTCTTATTATTCCTTCCTGCCCAAAAATATTAGATGGGGGAATAAACACAGAAAACCAAGAACTCAAAAGATTACCAGACACCTGCAATAGGCCAAGGAATGAAATCATTATTTCATGGCCCACTCAAGTCACCTTTTGCCTACCACAGTGCAAAGAAATTAGGAGTAAGAAAGGTACCTCTTTTTTGCCTGTTATTCATGTGATGAGCAATATTAAAACAATTTGCAGTATTCTTTTAAATGTGAATATTATCAATATCAATGCTTCCATTTGAATAATACATTCCCAGACATCTCTTGTTATGATTCACAACTGCCTGGTGTGATTAAACCTCTGGTAACTCTCTCGAAAGTTCTTGAGACTTATATTTATTTCCAGCATTTCAGGACACTCTTTGTAAAGATGAATATCTTTTAATACCTCTTGCCTGGGTGCAAGGGGTGACCCCGATTTTTGTAAAATCTCATTTTGCAAAACACATGCTGAGTGTATTAAGGCCCTGATGAGATAGAGTGCTGGCAAGAGAAACCTTCAAACATTACTTTTTTCTCCTCCATAAAGTGGAAAACTCTAAATGATATTGTTGATTAGATACAGCATATTGGTAAAGGTCTTGCTAGCTCTCCTGAGCGTGTCTGCTTGACTTCTAAATTCACAGCACTAAAATGTTTTCATTCCCTTTCCCTTCACTCCCCACTTAATCCTTAAGCATTTTCACCTTAATCCAGAAGTTTTCAAATGCCCTGACAAACCAGCTAAATGTAAAGAAATAGCTGCTTCTCTTAGCTTTTTTTCCTGTCAATCATTTAAAACCCAGCGGAATGTGTGATGAGGATGACTCAGTTTGTAGAAAAGCAGCAACTTAGCAGTTGGCTAATGTTTTGTGAGCTGCTCAGCTTAAACAGATGGAATACTTGTATTTCATATCTCAGCACCATCCCTGATTACGGTTTTTTAGCAGTCCCAGGTACTACCTCGGCATCAGAAGAGATTGGTGGCAGGCTGGTGTTCACAGCTTACTTGTGATTCTGGAAGGTTTTCTTATTACATGCAATAGTTCTGTCAGACAGGTGTTGGAGGGATGCAGCTGTGCTTTGGGGAATAGCAGGTAAATTTATGCATCTTTAAAGGACTGGCAGATTTAGCTGCCTACATATGATTTAAGGGCCTGATCCCAAACCCATTAAACTTAATGGGAGTTTTTCATTGACTTAGTTGGCTTTAGATTAGCTCCTAAGTGAATTTCCAGTAGAAGGCAAAATCCCAGCCAACAAAGCTGTCGATTTCTTGGCACCCTCATCTCCTTTCAGTGAGCAGTGGCAGAGCTAAACCTTCCAGAGCTGCCCGGTAGAGTTATTCTGACAAACCCAACCCTTACCGGCAGACACTTTTATCTCTCACCCCCAGAATATTAAAAAAAAAAATGGAAAAAAAAAGTAGACTTTAAGTAAATAAATTTGTCTCTGTTGCCTCAGAATAGGAAAGTGCTGCACCATGTTGGACCTAAGAGCTGTGTAACTTTGTGTGCTCTCTGGATTTGGATATAAGCAGATGTCCTGGGAACAATGCAGGCATATTTTTGTAAACTTCTGTGCTGCTTTCCAGAAAAAAATCCCCGTGGCTCAGAAACTCCTCAAACAAAAGGTCTCTANGACTTCTAAATTCACAGCACTAAAATGTTTTCATTCCCTTTCCCTTCACTCCCCACTTAATCCTTAAGCATTTTCACCTTAATCCAGAAGTTTTCAAATGCCCTGACAAACCAGCTAAATGTAAAGAAATAGCTGCTTCTCTTAGCTTTTTTTCCTGTCAATCATTTAAAACCCAGCGGAATGTGTGATGAGGATGACTCAGTTTGTAGAAAAGCAGCAACTTAGCAGTTGGCTAATGTTTTGTGAGCTGCTCAGCTTAAACAGATGGAATACTTGTATTTCATATCTCAGCACCATCCCTGATTACGGTTTTTTAGCAGTCCCAGGTACTACCTCGGCATCAAAAGAGATTGGTGGCAGGCTGGTGTTCACAGCTTACTTGTGATTCTGGAAGGTTTTCTTATTACATGCAATAGTTCTGTCAGACAGGTGTTGGAGGGATGCAGCTGTGCTTTGGGGAATAGCAGGTAAATTTATGCATCTTTAAAGGACTGGCAGATTTAGCTGCCTACATATGATTTAAGGGCCTGATCCCAAACCCATTAAACTTAATGGGAGTTTTTCATTGACTTAGTTGGCTTTGGATTAGCTCCTAAGTGAATTTCCAGTAGAAGGCAAAATCCCAGCCAACAAAGCTGTCGATTTCTTGGCACCCTCATCTCCTTTCAGTGAGCAGTGGCAGAGCTAAACCTTCCAGAGCTGCCCGGTAGAGTTATTCTGACAAACCCAGCCCTTACCTGCAGACACTTTTATCGCTCACCCCCAGAATATTCGATAAAAAAAATGGAAAAAAAAAGTAGACTTTAAGTAAATAAATTTGTCTCTGTTGCCTCAGAATAGGAAAGTGCTGCACCATGTTGGACCTAAGAGCTGTGTAACCTTGTGTGCTCTCTGAATTTGGATACAAGCAGATGTCCTGGGAACAATGCAAGCACATTTTCGTAAACTTCTGTGCTGTTTTTCAGAAAAAAATCCCTGTGGCTCAGAAACTCCTCAAACAAAAGGTCTCTATGCATTGAATACTTCTCATTGTGTTCTTCTTACATGAATTTCTCCATAGATTGTTTTTGAAACTATACAACCACCCCTAAATCTTATTGCAAGGAATTTTTCAAGTTGCCTTTGTGCTACAAAGACAGAAGTCTTGTTCATTTTGAGCATACTCCGTGCTAGTTTCCTTGGATAACTTTTATATTTTGCATTACTAGAGACAGTGAACACTCATTATCTATTTGCCATTTCCAGGCCAGTCAGGATGTTAAAGACCTATCTCTGACCTCCTTATCCCTCTTCTAGGTTGTTCTTCTACAAGATAAAAAGCCTTGATCTATTTAGCTTAACTCAGAAACTATAATGTAACTTTTTCTAACCTCAAATAATTCAGGACCTGCAATTAAATTTTGTGGTCAGCTTGGATTCAATCAATACATTTGGCTTACTGGACATGAAGACGGGGTCTCAGTATTTGTTCTGACTTTTTTTTAATACCAAAATTAGTCTGACTCAAGCTCCCTCATGAGATATTGCAGGGGGGGATAGCGGTGGGGGTGGGCGGGGGATCTGTATTTGGAGGATTTCTGACACTGCATTAGTTAATAATGAGGGACATATTAGTATTCTTAAAGTTCCTATAGTCTCTATGCTTCATACAGAGCTGTAAAATAAAAGCACCATAGCCATTAATATGCTAATGTTATATGCTATGACCATGTTGCTCTCTCTCTTGAGTATCTCCCCAGTCTTCCTATCTCTTTCCACATCATATTAACACTCCCTGGGTGAAATCCTGACCCTGTTGAAGTCAATGGCAAAACTCCCATTGACTTCACTAGAGGCAGGATTTTCTCCTCCGAGGAGCTTTATGGCTTCACTCCTGACTGCTTCGCTGTTTTCACATCCCACTGTATCCCCCACTTGCTCTCCCTCTTTTCTGATAAATGCTCACCCTCTTGCTATCTTTTATTTTGGTTTTATACTCTTGGTTCTGCACCTTTTTGAAATGAGTCTGCCAGCATGGAAAAGTCTTCCTCTGCTCTGCCTGCCCATTGACTCCCTCCTCCTGCTATCAGATCCTGCTTAAATTTTGTATGCTAATCTTTCCCTGCTAGCCACTGCATTCTTCTCTCCTTTCCCTGCATCTCATCATGATATAGTATATACTAACACTAAGAATAGGTGAAAATTGCCTGTCTGCCTCCTCAGATGACTTCAGACAAGGTTTTCATATGCAAGACATCTATAGCAAGGGAAATGCTTCTCAGGCATTTTCTTCCTCTCATTTTTCCACCTTGTATTCAGTCCTTGCATTAGATAGACCTGTAATATTAATTCCTTGCTGTCCAGCCTTATATTTTTAGTTTAATTTTATTAGAGTTATGCACAGTTGTAGAAAAAATAAATTACCCTAAAATTAGCATGCTGAATAGGCTAAAGGAGTATTTAGAAATGAGCAGAGAACAATGATCTCTAGATAATTTATCATGCAGGCAAGAAGAAAGAGTTGCCTGACTAAGGACTTCAGACTCTCCATGCATATATAGTGTAATCAGTAAAGAGTTTCCATGATCAAGTACTAACCAGTAAAAAATTGAAATACAAAATTCATTTAAATCAACAGAAAGTCTCTTATTGTCTTGGCTAAAGGCCTCAGGAAGGACTTCAGGATTTGACACGTTGCATTGGATTGCAAAGAAACCTTGTAATGCATTTTGGGGTTTTTTTATTTTATTTTTATTTAATTTAAGTACATAGGCTGAGCAGCTTTATCCTGTTGACTTTGTATAGTTATGAGCCTAAGCTGAAAGATCCGAGAAACTATTAATACCCTCCAGAGAAATATCAGCTTGCAATAGTGAGTATGGATCCCTCTTGTTGACCTAGTTTATATCTACAGAATCAACCTACACAATTCCTTTCACCAGCTGCTCTGTGGCTTAGGGAGATGGGGTGTTAATTAATGAGACATTTGTTGAAATTTATAAGGGCTTTTCCTATCCAGGTTAGACATAAATTATGAAGGCTCTGGCAAAGTGGGCAGAATATTGTTGACTGTAACTGTTCTGCTTATTTTAGCCAGTACTAGAGAAAATAGGTCTTCAAAGAACAATTTATGTGCAGGAGCAAGCTTGATGAGAAAAAGAGAAGAACATTTTTTAAAAAATAAAGTCTCAGTATGAAGTGATTTGTTTTTCTTCTTCACTGTACTATTACTTTTTGAAATTTCTATTTTCAGTAAGGTCTTTTAGTCCCTGATTTGTTAGGAAAAGCATAATCGTATGGTGATGAGACTGTGATCTGTTTGAAATGCATATGATGTCATACGAAATTCAGTATTATCTGCTACTTGGATTTTACAGAGATAGATATATTGGAAATGCACACGCAGAGTAAAAATTAGATAGATTTGCTTTGATTATGTGTAGTCTCCATTTTAATGTTAATTTCTAACAAATATTCTAGCATGGGAATTTAACAGCAGACGTGTTGGTAGAAATAGATTCTTTCAAGTGACTGTTGGAGTACAGTGGTTTTCTTAATAATGAAAAGCAAATTTCCATTTCTGAATCATAAGCATTGTCATCGTCAAGCTAATTCAAAGCCTGACATTTTATCAGTCAGGAAAAGAAACATGTTACATGCATTTAATTAATATCTCCCTCTGAGGGTTCGAACACGCACAGGAGTCTATAATAGCTGTTCATTTAGGAGCCCTTCAGTTCAAGCAGTAGATCCAGATCTGGAGGTCTCTGTTCCCATTCACCCTCAGCCCTTTTCATTTCTTATGACATGTGCAGTATTATGTGCCAATGGAGCAGACATTTTGCAATAAAATGTATTTTCACCAGAAAATGCTGATTCACTAAAAGCAAAACGTTACTTGGAAACTTAGTTTCGATAAGCTTCTGAGAAAATACAAGTGGGGTCTGCTGATTGTTTCTGTTTTTTCTGTTCAGCTTGCTCGTTTTCCTAATTTTTGAAGAAAATTTTGTTTCATTCTGAAACTAAAAAAAAAAAAAAAAAAAAAAAAAAAAAAAAAAAAAAAAATCCATCCACGTTTACTTTCTTCCTGCTTTTTTCCCCAGAATTTCTTGTGAAATTACATCTTTTTGGTTCATAACAATTTTGTTCAAGAGCACCGAGCACAGTAACCCCACAAACCATTCTCAGTATGAGAATCCAAATGGAGTCATCAGATAATTCTAAAAGCTAAGAGCTGCTACAAGCTGAAAGAAAAGAGTTGAATCCATCAAACAAATATCTTTCTGAATTACTACTATGGCAAATTCTGGCAGGAGCAGCTTTCTTTCATGGTTACTTGACCATTAGAAAAATCCCTCCACAGTCTATGTCCTGAAGATAATGGTTCAGCCTTGGAAGACATTTCATGAGCTACTGCAAATCTTATTTTCCTGAGAGACTGTAGGGTTATCAGAGACTCAGAAATCAAAAAAGACCCACTGATCAAATTGTTTAGATCATCCTTTACTCTTCTCCCTGGGATTGCACTTCCTCAGGAGCCATGTGAGCTCCTTGCTAGTAGTGATCTGTGGGGCAATCAAAGAAGCCATTTCATGTTCCCCATCAGTCATTGGGCCTCCTGATCTCTTATCAATTACCTGTCAAAAGAGGTGGGTGTTCTTCTTCATTAACACATTGCAGTGTGGTAATTAACAACCAGATAGCACAGGGCTTAGAAAGTGGCCTCTCTTGACCACTTGTTCAATAAATATTGACATAAGCACCAGTAAAAGTATGTCATATGGGTCTTTGCTAAAAACAACAAGCAAGAAAATAGTAGAAAAGCAAATAAAGTGTATCATGATTTGTTTTTTGAAGAAACCTCCACCAGGTTTTAGCAGCAAATGGGAGCAATTTAGGCATCATTCAAACCCAAGTTGCCTTGTTTCTTGTTTCTCTCCTGACTGAAGATGTGGCCCCCTCCCCCTGCTTTTGGGTGGGGGGCAGAAAGGGGAGGTTACCTTCCCGTTGAAATAAGCCAGCAAGAACTTTGTCAAGGAATGAACTCTTACTGTAACCCACACCTCATTTGTCACCCTGATGGGCTGAGGAAAAGTGACATTTACAAACTGAGAATGAAAGTACATCCATTTCACCAGTCTGACACCCTGATATAATAACTATTTACCTTGAGAAAGAGGGACTGAGATTTCCGATTCTTGTGAATCTTCTCACTTTGGCACTTATTTTCTCACTCTGTCAAACAGCCCCAGATTAATGGAACAATTTGTTCAACAAATCATATTAGCAGAAAGCGCACAGGGTAAAGAGAAGGAGGCGGGGGAGCAGGAAATTTTTACTCATTCATAGCAGTGGTATCTCTGCAAATAAAAATGTAGTTATGCCTGACATTTACAGAGGTACAATGTGAAAGGGAAAAAGTGTAATGACTTTGGGCAGTTGAGAGATCACTTTGCAAGAACAGTAGTGCTCAAAAGGGAATAAGATAAAGTTACACATAACATCTAGATTGAGCTTCTTTCTGGAGCATATTTGTCAAACACAGCAGGATCTGTCTGTGTTTAAAAAAGAGTTTTCCATTAAAATTAAGCACCGTGTGCTTTCCTAACTATAAAGAAATGCTCCCTTACAGTCTGCATTTCAGAAATGTTAGGTAAAGAATTAAAGTAAGCTGGAGCCATAGAGTGAATGCTGTGAATCCTTCTGGCTGGATTGATAACGTCTGAGGGACTGATATAAATCCCATCTAAGCCAATAGATTTTCCATTGACTTCACGGGACTCCAAATTTGGCACAGAATAATCAGATATCCAACTCTTCTTCTGCATTTAATTCTCATTTACATTTATAACCAGACAAACAACGTTCTTTCTGTTTCCCTATACACAGATAGTTCCTACCATGGAGTCAAGAGTACGGAAGAATGAAGCAATAGTTGTTCCAGCCTTACAGGGGCCCAGGTGTAAGCATAATCAATCCTAAAAAATTATCTTGGGTTTGTGTTTTGTTTAAGAATTGGTAATGAGTTAAGATCGTATTGATGAGTAATTCACTGGGCAGCAAACCATACTTCTTTCTCTCAGCTCTTTAACCCAGAGCTCCTTGCAAAACTGCATGTCGGTATTTATAGCATATACAGAGTAGATTATCTTTAAAAAGTGTTTCTTTTTAAGTCTGAGCTGCCTGTTTCTGCTAGCCATGAAAATATACAGAGCAATGCAGCGTCATCCCCCTGCACGCACACTCACACACTTACAAACACATTTTAAGAGGATACTCTTAAGTTTGCCACCACATGAATTTATTTCTGTTAGCTTGGTACAGCAACTCTGTACCCTGTTCTCCAATGAAAATTGACGCTCCCTTGTTCCACGTTTCTTTATGCCATGACCTTGGGTGTCAAGAGAAAATATTGCTTTGCATCCTTGTGTTGCTTGAGTCCTGCTTCTCTCTTTATAGCTTATTACTTGGCACACTTCAGAGCCCCACGTACTGCAATGAGATATGCACTGTACAGCAGGTAACACTTGGAATACTTCAGGCTATGGAGATAAGGAGAGCTGAATCCGTTGTGCACGTAATATTCTGCCCCAAATTCAGGAATTTAAATGAACGGTTCAAAGGTTTCTGGTGGCAAATTGTTACTTTCTTAATAAAAGGAATCAGCATTCTACATGACTGAAAAAAAAAAAAAAAAAAAAGCTGAACCCCCTAAGTCATTACTTATTAATTCAGCTGGGTTTACCTGTGACAGTGAATGAGATACATGCACAATTTGGTAAGGATCTGGGCAAAGGGAATCCAGCACAATTAATGCAGTTGGGATTTACAGCAGCACCACAGAGAGCAGAATCTGTTCTCTTCAAAATACAGTATGGGTAAGGGTCACTGGTGACATTTCCTGAGCAAGCACAGCAAAGGAACTAAAACTAACCTGATTTTAAGTGGCTCAACCTCTTCAACCTATTTCAGTAAATGGAGAGCTTCTGAGAAAACCTTGCCCTGGTCCACCCACACCACGCTGAACAAGCCCCAGACATTAGGTAGGCTAGTCCCTCTGCTGACCTTTCTCCTCCCTTTTACCACACACACACAGTTTTACTCTTTATTGATTTGGTGAATTCCTGAAGTTCCCTGTTCTTGATGGCCCTGAGGACAAAATCACCGCTGTGTCCTACGGCTGGAACAGTGACCAAGGATGAAAGTAGTAGAGACTTGGCTGCTCTTCTGTGGCCGTCTCCAACCTAGGACACTCATGAGTAACAACATAATTAGTTCAGAACAAAAGAGGCCTCGTACACTTTAAGGTTTACACCTCACTGATCCTTCTGGATGCTTCCCTGTTCCACAGAAAGTAAATTACAGCACAAGGACTCGGCTGCAAGAGGAAGTTGGCACATGCCATGCTCAGATGGCAGGTTCTCCTGCCAGTCTGCAACCCCCAAGGTAAACAGAGATCAGTCCCAGCCTGGAAGGAGGAGTTTCTGGGTATTTTGTTGGGGTTTTTTGTTTTGTTTATTTTTTTTCATGACAATCTCTTCTTTCATTTTAGTATGCTACCACAAGGGGGAAAATAAAATCTGGTTTTGTATCTTGAGTGTTCCAAAAAGTACTTGATTTTTTGGGCAAATTTGAAATTTTGTGGATGGAGTGTCTGGACAGCTTTTTTAATGTAGATACTGAATTAATCTTCTGGTACAAGCTAGTCTTCCTTACAGAAGCATAAAAAGAAGGAGAAGGGAGGTGCTAAGGTGGCTGTATCGGAAATATGCTCTAGGGAGGCTAAAACCAAAACAAAAATAAAAACCAGAACAGCTCTCCCTCTCCAGAGAACTGGGAAAGAAAGACAAAGCACTGATTGCTGGTCTGTCCTCCCCAAAGCATCTCTGTTGGCCAATATATTCATATTCCAAAAGCAAATGCTCTCATCTTTTCCCAGGTGGGGATTCTCCATCTCTCCAGGCCTGTTCACTCCCATTTAGTTGCAGATGTAAACATGGACTAGAGATGTGTGACACATTTTCCTAATTTTCTAGAAATTACTAGAAAGCACAAAGACCCTATTTCAGAAATGGGCTTCATATCAGAGGTCAATTTGAAAGTATATGAACCGTGAGGGATATTCCAAGATATGGTCCTGAATTACAAAAAAAAAAAAAAATCAATTAAAAAACTGAATCTGAAAAACTAAAATTGACAAACTATGTGCATGTGTGTGTGTGTGTGTAGCACTTTCTTTGTGAAGAGTAAATCATGTATTTTAATTTTGACCTCTTTGAATATTTCACATTTTTATTGTCATGGCAACTGATGTTTTTCCTTTGGAAATATCAGCAATTCAAACCATAATTCCCTTCCTCTTTCTGGTTTCTCCATACTCCTGGATTATTTGCCCCAAAAGAACTCCAGTAAATTGTCTGTGATCCAACTGCAACAACAAGCTGAGGCAGTGGGTACATGGGTACAAATGCCTAATGGGGTACTAGAGTAACTCTCCATGTCAGAGACGGATTTTGGCAGGAGCCAGGGCTTCTCCAGGTGCAATCACAGCTGTTTGAGCTGGATTTTCTGTGTAAGCAACAGCACAGCCCAATTCTTTGCTTTTTGTGTGAATCTCAGTGCCAAGGTTGTGTATATATATATACATATATATGTACAATAATCCCCAAAACATAAAACACCAGGAAAAGAAATTAAACCACTGTCCTACAGTAAATACCATATTAAGTCCTAAATTCATAATTGAGTCTTACAGGGTTTCATCTTCGTGGGCTGTTGCTGAAGGAGCTCTCAGGTCCATCAGCAGAAGTTGTGCTAATTAGACCTTGCTCTGGAATTCTATTTTACAGAGCATGTGGGCTAAAGACTCCTCTCACACATCACTCATGAGCATTTGGAGGGCAGCTTTAACTCCCAAATGGAAATATTAGTCATTGTGTCATGTGAGATGGTTTGGGTCATGTGGGAGTGCAACATCCTGAAAGCTGAGCTCTGCCCAGAGCTGCAAACCTACTTGTGTATAGCCAAGACGAGAATTTTGTAAACAGAAAAATAAAACATTTTAAAATGTATCCCTCGCAGTGAAAAATGTACCAGATTAATATGAAATATGAGTAGCATTTACTTCTTTGGTGACTTCTTATTCATAATAATTCTTTAGATATGGAGCAACCAGCTCCACGAGTACAGGATTTTATAAAGCCTAATGAAGATTTTCAGCAGAGACGTGTCTCGTAGCTGGGTTCACTCGTTTCTTTAAGGTGAAAACACTGACAGCAGCTATTTCTCCAGGAAGCTTTTTCCTGGTCTAGGGACATTCATAATGCCTCTCTCCTGTGTAAATTATCTGATGTCTAATGGTGACAGACGGGTACACACATACACAGACTGTGATTGCATAAGCCTGGTTTCCTGAGTAAACCATGCTGAAAGAACCCATCAAGAATGCTAATCAGAATTTGAGACCTTCAAATACCGTATGAAGTAACACAGCTACTGCTTGTCATGCAAAGTTGCAAAACATCTACGCATAGGTGCCGTATAGGTGTGCCTGTAGAATTTATAGATAGATGTATATGTATTTGTGTATGTATCTATATCTGCAGAGTTTCCATGTGCTAGAAAGCCCCTTCTTCAGGCAGCACATTATTGGTTGTGTTGCTTGTGCAACTGTGAATGAGTATAAATTTGAGATGCCTCAGTCTGCTGCATGATTCATCCCAAATGTGAAAGGGGGCAGACTGGGTGGAATCTCATTTCCCCGTAATACAGCCTGGGTTAAATGGGCCCTGGACACCCACGTATTTAGAAATCTGACATACCTGTGAAACTTTTTTTTCACCCCTCTGATGAATATGGAGACACCAGTGTGAGTTTTATACACTCTGCTCATCAGGCCAATGTATAGAAACTTGCTGAGCTGAGACATAAATATGGTCTAATCATCAAATGTGGATTCAGGTCTCCCCTGCTGAGCAGGTAACAGTCTAAAGTGTTTAAACTGATACCTGCCCAGCATGTGGTATCTTAATCAGCATCACATTCCTGCACTTCCTCCCTCGCTTTGGTCTACAGAGACAATGACCTCAGGAAGACAATTTTATTTCAGTGTTCAAATTTGCCTATATGAATATATTTTTAACTCCTGCATTGCCTGGTGGATGAGCTTTGCATCCTCTGGGCAAAAGAAAAGGTCACTCGTACGTAGGGAATGATAAAGAAGTCATCAGATGGACAGTGGAAAATTCATAACCTTAACGATCAGTTTAAGAAATCTCGTATTTTTTCAATTTTTACAATTTTAGAATAAATCAGAAGTTGGTCTGATGTGGAACCAGGAAGTTCCAGATAGGAGCAGCTCATCCCTGAAGATGCCATCTTCCTATCCCTTACACAGACAGAGATGCAGCATCTGCAGTCTGCCAACACCTGCATATGCCATCATCCTTCTTTCTGGGCAGCTCCAGCCAGAAGGGAAAATGTGGTTTTCCCACTTCTACTCAACTCCTTCTGGGCACAGTCAGGGTGTGTATGGACTTTAGAAGAAGTCAGTGGTTACTTTTTGAATTCCAACTCTGTTTATTGTGATTAGGGATGTATTTCCCTCGAGGATGTCTGGTGTCATACTGGCCAGAGGCAGGGGCCAAGCTCCCTGAGAACCATGGAATGCATATGTGTCTGGAACAACCTCTTTGCATCCCAGTTTTTGGACAGGCTGGCAGATTGGGAAGGGGTGTGAAAGCCTAAATACCCGAGTTCAGCCTTGACCGTCCTTCCTCCATGCCTCTCCCTGGAGGCTGGGGGCTCCCAGCATATTCCCTTGCTCCTGTCCAGTGAGCTGCTTGGTCCCTGCCCTTCCCAGAAACCACGCTTGGAGACACCCAGTGTTCCCTTCCACGTAGGAGAGGTCCTACGAAGAGCATAGCGAGTCTCCCAGGCGCCTTGGCCTTCTATCCCACTTTGACCACGGCTGCAGAGCCAGGTGGCAGCCGGAGAAGCAGCAGCAGCAGGAGACCTTATCTCCCGCTCCCAGCACTTCCCCCGGCGTGCGTGTGGGAGCCGGCGTGCCACGGCCTTGCAGAGTCAGGGGGGAGAACCACGGCCGGGCCAACAGGAAGGCTCCCTCGCCGTGCGCCGCATGCCCGGGCCCGCAATCGGGCGGCTGCAGGGATTTCCCGTCCCTTCCGCCCGGGCGGCTGCAAGGCCCCGCCATCTCTTCCTGCGAGGCCGGCGGAGCGTCGGCAGCGCCCGCTGGGCCTCAGGAAGCCGCCGGCCATGAGCGGGCGGCGGCGGGCGGGCAGGCGGGGGCGAGGAGGTGACACTGGCCAAAACCCATTTGTTTGGTGGCCGCCGCGCCGACACGCGCTGGCCGGCCTGGAGGAAAACAAAAGCGGGATGTCTGCTTCAAAAAAGGCAGGAAATGGAGCAGCACGGGGGACGGAGAGACCTATTGGGACTGGGCTGGGGCTTCTCTCTTAACCTATTGTTTCATTATATATTAAAAAAGGAAAAAAAAAAAAGAAAAAAGAGAGAGAGAGAAAAAAAAGAAAATAAATTGAACACATCCTGTGACCTCTTATCAAGCCATCGGGAAGAAAAACAAATAGCTCATTCATCTAAAGACTGAGGGTGTTTTTGATGTGACTGCTGGACTCGTTAAATCCGTCAGGCCAGGCGGGCACAGAAGGGTCGAGACCGGCACCCTCCCCTCGCTTTTTTATGACTTTTTGGGCCAGGCAGAAGCTGTTTGTTTGCCAGGGTTTCTATAAACAGCATTAGGCATTTCCCAGCTGTCTCTGGCCCCCAGGGCCTCTGTTCCCTGTGGGCAGGAAGTCTTTCATTCCCTTCTTATCTGCAAACCAGAAGATTTTGATGGCTGATGGTTCTGCTTCATGTCCCCTCCCTTTTTTTGTCCATACACCTATAATTTTCCACTTCTCTTCTTCTCAAGAAGGTGATATTTAAGGGATTTGAGCCATTGCTTTATTTAGCTCTCACCTATGATTTTTTTTTTTTAATTACTCCTTTATGACTGCTGTACTCATGAAGAGCCTTATTCTCTAAAGTGCTGCAAGTCTGACCTTGCAGAACCTCAGTGAGTCCTGGTTCACCAAACATCCACATAAACTTGTTTACATCATGGCTTTAAAAAAGCCGTATTCAATTCTTGGATCTTTGGCTAACCTGTTAGATTTTTAAAACCAGGGAAGGTCATCAGGTCACGTATGATAAGCTGCTTTATAATTCCAGTCTTAGTATTTCACCTATTTCCCACTGTAGTGGGGCTAATAAATAATTTTCTGCTAAAAGATATCTTTCAGAAAGGCATCCACTCCTGATTTGAAGGCTTCAAGAAGTGGAGGACCCACTATATCCACTAGAAGCCTGGGTCATTTGACTTAAGCAAAGCACTTAAAATATCTTTTGAGTAGAAACTAGAGTGGTGTTCCGACCCATGATGCAATCCTGTGGACAGGGTCTTTTCCAGCCTGAGAAGAAGAGCACAGTTAAGTGAATAACTCTGCTGAGCAGATATGTAAAGGACATAGTAAGGAGTCATATTATCTGATTCAACCAACTTAAACCTAAAGAAAACCAAAATTACTGGAGATACTTTTTTTTTTGTGGTGTGCAACCTGGCTGGTGGCTTGTGCTGACCTCACTTGAAGTCTCTACAATAAAGGCCATGCGAAGGGAATCACACAAGTATTATTGAAATCTCCCAGACTGGGAAGGTCCTTTGAGTATAAATGTGAGGACCACAACTCCAGCAGCTTGGAGGAAGTGAAAATGTCCACCCCAAAAGTCCTTCATGAGAAAGGACAACGTATTTTTACTACTCTGTGTCTAAGAGGAAAGCCAGGAATTCTCAACAGTTTTACTCACTGGCTGCTCCAGGCGGGTGGTAGGAATTTGGGCTGTGCTGACTTGATCCAACACCAGAAAATTCCACAACCAATCTATCTCCATGCCATAGCCAGTCCACTGAATAATTAAAACATCAGCAGGTGCCTGCAAACAATTGCCCACAAGTGCAGGCTCACTTGGTACTAAAACAAATTTAAAATTTTCAGCAGAGATAATGATTCCTACAGCAAACTTAAATGAAACTTATAAATACATAACTGAAAATTGGACAATGACACAGTTAAGATCATTTCTTTAGGTGCATCAGTGCTGGTGTTTCATTTTCTAGAAAGCAGGACATGGTAAAGTGCAATGATCTATCATTATGAAACACTGTTTGGAAGCTCACTTGACCTTTCAATCTTGGTACTTTCCATATTAATCCCATGCTGCATAAATTATAAGAGGGAAGATAAATATTTAGTTTCTTAGTGTTCTGAACAAAGTCCCACAATGTTTTCTTTGCCGGCTGGAGCAATTCAGAGCAACCAGAAAGGAGGCAGGCAGCCTGCTTGTCTTCCCAAGGTACTGGTAACACAGACTGCACATCTAATTGCAAAAACAGAGAGTGAGGAATGGAATTGCAGGCAGGTTTTTTTCAGATTTTCAGAGAGACATAAATACAGGAAAGTGGAGGGAGAAAGGGAAGTAGAAGACTAAGGAAAACTACTCTATTCAATACCACTACTGACACTCTGGTACCTAAATTTGCTGCTGATTTATGGAAAGGCTTTCAAAGCCCCCTCCCTCAAATTAATATTCAGTACAAATTACTCTCAGAGGCTTTGAACATTTCCCCACCAAGTACTCTAGAAAAGAAAAACTGAAAGATCCTCTCAAATCAAAACATACAGCTCAGAATCTGATTTTTCTTTTTTCTCTGATTTATCAGCCTAAATTAAGACTGTTTGGTATGAAAATTTTGCCCAGAGGATTTACATATATGTAAGGAATTTTCCTCTTATTCCCACCACAGTGTTGGAGTCAAAAGCATTTCAAGAACTTGTATCAAGTTGCCCAGTAGGTCTAATGTTTAACTCAAACCAATTACCCTGAGTAACATCAGTGCTTTCTTTGACTAATTTATCCTTGGCTATCTTCAGTGAGCTAAATCCATGTACTCAAGCCTATTGCAAGTTCCCATGAAGTTTAGCCCTAGTTTTTGGCTTAAGCAGAAGCAGAAATTGCACAATGCAAAGACTGTGAGTTAAATCACTATTACAGATGACTGTAGATCTACAAGGGAAGAAGCCGAAGGTGTGTCTTTATATATATATACAATGTTGGTATCACTGGTGAAACTGTAGGGACAAGTTAAAGCAGAGAAGTGAGGAATTTGGAGACAGCTGATTAAAAAATGATAGCTTGTTTTTCTAGGAAGTTTGAAACTGTTTAATTGTCTCTTTTTTTTTTTTTGAATCTTGCTGGCAACTTGAACAACTGATGTCATAGACTTCAGATTCTAATAGAATTGACACACATCAAATAAACAATCAATTTTTGTATGGAGCAGACTTGGAATTTGTAAGGTGTGTTCAGCTGCTGAGTTTCCTCGCCTCTTACAAAGTCTTCATTTCAGTAAAACAGCAATATACTGATGGTCCTGAGGCAAAAAGGACTTCCAGAGCCTTTAGAGGGAGTCCTACACAAAGAGTAAGTGTGAAACTCCTGAAGTCTATCTTATCCCCTCATCGAGTGTTAATGGGATTTGTATTGATTCATTGATGGGAGATTACACTCCTTAGTGTCTTTGTCATTAATACTTATTGGTAAAATGTACAACATGTGGAAGGTCAATATCTCATCCATATCCTTTCTTTTTTTTTCTAATTTGGTTTCTAGTAGTTGGAGAAGGGGCTCTGAGATAACAGCCAAGTGCAACAGGGGTTGTTAAAGAGGCCCCAGCTACCAGCAGCCAAGAGGAAATCTTCAAACATTGGTTTTCACAAACAGATTGACTTCACTTCTCCCTATACACAGTACCAGAATGATTAAAAAAAATAAAAAAAATTAGGCAAATATTTATACATATGGCTAATGAGAACACCTGGCATAGCAGGAAAACAAGCTAATGGGAAAGAGATGGAATGGATGTGGATCTCATGGTGTGTGTTGCATCCCAAGCAGCTTGTTTCCTCTACTCATGTCTCCTTCAAAGAGCCTCTTGCTCCAGAGAATGAACGTGCTGGAGCTGCCGCCCTTGAAAGCAGTTGGGTTCCCACTGTACCTCAGGGCAAAAGCAAAAGCCACCCTCCTTTGGAGGAAGGCTTGTTAAAACCTTCAGGTGCCAGTGCCTTTGCAGGGATGTTGAGCAGGCTGGTGATGGCATTTGGACAAAGACATTTGTCTCCCAGGACCTGGGCTGGCACCACCAATTTATCTCATGCTGACCACAAAACAACCATCACCTGATAAATACTTTCATTTATTGCCAGTGACTGGTGAACCTCTGGAGGTTTGCTTGGGACAAATACCAATTCAGCTGCCAAACCTTATCTGAACTATCTGAACCTCTTGTGTCTAAAAGAATTGGGCTGGAAATCTCATCAGATAAGGATTTACTCTGTGATTGACTCTAGTTATTGCTTCCAGATGGGTTAGAATTACTGACATAACTGCCCCGTGTTCTTGGTATTTGGTGTATCCAATTCTGGCTCAGAACACGGGAGAAAAGTATTATTGACCAAAAAATATATGTATATTTTATATTGTTTAAATGTTGATTGTTCTTCATTTTCTAGTTTTTATCCTTCAGTCTCCGTTTCCTAGTTGTTCCTGAACTGTAGAGAAATCTGTACTTTTTCAGCAGAGAGCCCTTCGATTTCAATGAAATCTTTGAACATTGGCCTGCCTTGTTTTGGTAAGTCATAATAGAAGTAGATAATCAGGAAGTGTGGGAGATGATCATACAACCTCATTTAGGAGAGATGATGAATGAAAAGCCAGTATACATACTGATAACTGAACTGCCTCACTGTACTTTTATTCTTTTCTTCTTCCTGCATAAAGAAGTCAGGTAAATACAGTACTCTGTTGAGAGATGATCACAACAATTCCATTTCTAAGTATTTCCTTTGCTTATTTACATTTTTACAGTGTACACACATTTTTAAGTGCAATGTTTCATTCAATCAACAAGTCTTCCCCCCCCCCCCCCCAAATTTCTTGGTTTTCTGACATTCTGAGAAATTGTTTCCTGGTGTTGATTGACAACAGTGCCCACCTCCTTGGCCAGACTTTTTCTGAACAAGAGGAAAACTGAAAATTCCTTTGTCTTAGTCTTATAGAATAAACCAAAGGCTACTGTAGCAGTAAAGAAGCAACCAGAAAGACAATATTGTTGGCATGAGGAGGGAAAAGTCTAGCACTGACAATGGGCCAGGAATCTGTGAGAATGAGGAAGTTGAACTTTACATGAGAAGTGCAGGATACAGACAGGAAGTGAGGTTGTTCAGATGGTTTTTTAGTGTCAAGCCATTGCTTGTTAGGGGCTGGCAGATGCACCAGAGGGATTGGGATAAAAAAGGAACAGAAGTTGGTAGGTTTGAAAAAGCAAAGTGTATCTTACGAATGAGAAGACAAAATGTCCATTACTGTAAATCTATGATACATCCACAAGCACCATGAGATTTTGATGGTGCAGCATCTTCATGCAAGATCATCTAGTGATTAGGAAGGGAGGAATTCCAAAATGACTACCAGTCAATGGTCCCTCTACTTCTCTAGCCTGTCTCTGACAGCGTCAGTTTTCAAAGAGGAACTGTGGAGTAGTTTCCCAAGGGAAGCAGTGGAAATCTCCTATCAGGGGACTTTTACAACTAGACCAGACAAAACACTAGAAAATGTACTGTAGCTGTAGCGTGCAATTCTGCATCAGCAGGGAGATGGGTTGAATGATCTAATATGGCTCTTCCATCTGCAATTCCTGTGAGTCTATGAATCACATTTCTGTGTGGCAATGCAGCCGAGTAAATACAGTGCAGAGCAGTAGCAGCAGCTATCTTGGTATCTCTGTAACAGTAACATGAGTAAATTAGGCAGACAAATTCCAAAAAGGGATATATTTGAGTCTCCAGTTCTAAATCCATCTGTTCAAACTGGCTATAGCACAGTATGCAACTGCTAATTCCTAAGTGGTTCAGGCTGGATAACAAGGTATTTTGTGTCAGGTATGCTATTAGCAAAGAACTAACCCATTATTTGTTCCTGCTTTGTTGTACAGAGGTAGTGTTCTCTAGCTGGGCACATTTTGGATTAATGCAAAGACTGGCCCAGCTATCTATAGCCTCTGTGAATTTTAACTTTAACCATATGGAAGGATCTTGTAAAAGTAGACTATAAAAATTGAAAATATGTCAGTTTAAGATGCAAAGTGTCTTCTGACTGGGAAAGCAAGGGTGGAAGGATTGAAACATCTTATTACCAGACAAATGTGCTCAAGCTTTATCCTGGTCCCGTGCCTAGATGATCCAGACAGAAATGAATTCATGGACAGCTGGGTGGGTGTCAAAGCTGACCATATGTCAGACTAACCAAACATTTCTTTTGTGCATCCAACCAAGTCCAGTGGGTCAACTAGGCTTAGAAAAACCTCTGACTTTGTTGATTGATTTGGGAAAGGGAAGTATCAAACATATCAAACTCCACTGTCAACAGTAATCACTACTGAACAGGATTATGTGGAACAAACTTTCAAGATACTTCTGTGGAAATAAACGCCATATACTGTGATGTTGCACAGATGTTATACAGTTGACAAAAAGTCCAGTGTTTCATTGATTACTTCACAGGAGGAATTTCTCTAGCAGCCAGGAAGATACTTTTTCATAAATCAACAGGAAAGGAAGTGTTTATGACTTTTCTTGTTCTTTTTATTCTGGTTGCAAACTCTTACAATCTCAGCCACCAAAGGCTTGTGCTTCTCATCACTGCTCAATCCATCCCCTCACAGGCATGATCTATCCACAGCCCTTCTCAACTATCTTCATTAGGCATAACTCCATTTCCTGGGATTGTAGCATGATGTCTCTGCCACACCTGTGGGACCATATTTGATGACGGGTGATCCCCAAAAGTCTTTTCCCCTTAACTGGCTTCTGAGAGTGCAAGAAGGTCATCACCTCCTGAGCATCACTTCTAATGGGGGAGGCTGCAGCACCTACAGCACATCCAAATCCAGAGGCTGGGAATTTGTATGGGACATCATTTGAGACTGAATACATACATTTATTTGTGTGTGTATCTCAGCCACACCATGGAATATCCAGGTTTTCAGTTCTCAGCAGGCCTCCGTGAGTACCCTGACTATTCATGAACATACTGAAGAATTCACTTTCATGACATCTAGACCTGGTGATTTATTCATTCTGAACTGCAGCACCATTTCTTCACTATTCTTCATTCATTTTTCCCTCATTTAAAAAGTTTCATTCACCCAGTGATAAATAAGTAAGTAAATAAATAAATAACCAATCCCACACCTTTGTGAAGAATGAAATTGAACTGTTTATAAATAAACCATAAGCTGAAATGCGTTTGCATAAACTGTTTGATAAACACTTATGAAAAGAGCTATTGGGAAAAATAAAAATCCATCTTTGTACTTTTCACTGGAAAAACGAAAACCGTTTTCAGGTAGGAGAAATATTTGCACCTTTTCCTCTATTTTTGAACAGACTTGGTACAAAATTCATTACCAGAAAATGTTGAAATTGGTAACAGATTACTGCTTGAATGTAATAGTTAGAAAGTTTTTCTACTAATACTTAAAAAAGACTTGGGCTTGTTTATTACTGTTAAGGGAGAATGTCTTGTCTGTAGCTGTCTTAAGGCTTGGCACCTGATCTGGACAAATCAGCCAAATCCCCTTGACAGTCAAAGGAAAGAAACAGGCTCCTTTCCAGCCCAGCCCAAGAAAGACATCTGCAGTAGGTGCTAGGAAGAGCTATGAAGAGACAACCTGGACAAGTAGCTTTAACATCTAAATTTTGGCTGGTTAAAACTGGATTAGATGAGTTCCCCCATAAGGTCCTCTCAAACTAAGAGAACATTTTTTTCCCATGCTATTTACAGTAGTTGCTCAATGACCAAAGGACCTACAGGCATCAGACGAACTATACCTGTATAAAGCCAGGAATAACAAAATGCAGAATCCTTGCCATGGCTGTCAAATGAATGCCAGCATTTAATAATTAGATGCGTTTATTTACATTATATCTGTTTTGTAGCTGGATTTACAAGAAAGGAGTCTACACTTACAATATACTGGTTATATGGCTTCAGAGAAAAATAGACTGCAACTAAACTCAGGAAGGATTGGTATTACCTGTAAGTTTCTGGATTAAGGAAGGCATTCACCGAGAGGTTTGTACTACAATATAGCCCCCAAACTTAAATGTTGTGACATTAGCAAGTAGTTTATAATTAAAGTATGTTGCCATTTCACCAGTCTTTCATTTATAGGATAAAGTGCAAATTCTATTCTCTGTGAACTTTAGATACATCCAACTTTTTTCTTTGTTCTTTTCTTTAAAGCTTTGCAACAAATGCACCTCCATATGCTTATATTAGTTAATCTAGTATTAAACATATTGGCTGCGCAAAATGTTGGCATGCATTAATAAATGTTTTCATTTTTTTATTCTTTTTTTTTTTTTTCCCCTTACTTTAAATTCTTCCTTTGACTACACAAGCAACAGCTGTCTAGCTTCCTGTTCAGTACTGGATCTAATGCCTCTACAGAAATCTAGGTCAAAACACTTGGAATGCATGAATATCAAACAGAGTTTTCAAAACAGCAAATGAATACATCTTTAACTGGTGACATTTTCCTGTAGCATATGGCTGCAAGCTCAGGGGACTGCATGCTTTTTTGATGAATATGTTCCGTCAAAAACTAAGGAATGGCAGTGGGCTTATATCACCTTCTGTTTTGCCTTATGAAATGATAATACAAACTCATAAATGGATACTACTATCACAAGACTCCTGCCTTTTGTCCAATCCCAAAGTAGTACAAGGCCTACTGGTTAAGAGCCTCACTCTTTGGTCATGTTAAAGTATGAAAGATAACTGTCAAAGACGCATTTTTGTAAAGCACTTGCCCATGTCACGGAGGGCATAAGATTACCTGCATTTCCATACGAGTGGAAAACAGCAACATACGGTACCAGGAAAGAGGCACACATTAATTCTAGAATTCCACTAAGACATTAAATCCTGCATATAATTTCTTCGAAAGAATGGCACAGTATAACAAAGGTAATGTTCATATAGTTTAGATTGACAACGCAAATATGCAGGGAAAGTTGTACATTTTTAATGATAGAAACAAGAGAATATGAGAATAAAGAAATAAACTAAAATTAAAGTGCTGGCATCTCAATAAACCCCACATCAACATAAAAGCACCAGTCCAAAGAAAGCTGCTCTAACAAGCCTGTCTGCTCCTCTCTGAGAAGAAAGCACAGGTTTGGCAGCAACACCAGAGATTGTTGAATAATTAACTAACTACCAATTCTGACCAGTAGGAAACGATGGAGTAATTATTTCTGGTCATGTATTCATCTTCTCAAACAGTAAAAAAATATTCCTGTCTAGTACCTCCTTAGGCTGATGAAACAGGTAGAAAATCTTCTAAATACTCTCAAGCATTCCATAAGACCTAGGGTTGGAAACACATGTCAGCTGGAAGCACACTGGCTCACTTGCGGGATTTGCAGGGACTTGTGCCGGTTTTTAAAACAGGAGTGTGGCCAAGGTCTCTGCAGGTTCTGACCTCCAATACCCTGTGAGATGTAGGGGGGCAAACAAATCCTGAATTCAGGTTCTGTTCAAAGCAGCCAACAGGTTTTTTCTGGGTTGACACTCATGGAGCAAATGTGAGAACTGAGCCCGTCTAGATAAGTTCTGATCATACAAAACTGTTTTCATATGAAAGTCTGATTTCGAACAACTATTTGAGTGACATAAAGGCTGTGTGCTGCTGAGTATGTATCAGGGCGTCTCTTGTATTTTGAAGCTGCTTTTCAGCTGTGTAGACTCTCCCCACTTTCTGCATTTCTTCATCTCC
The DNA here is from genome assembly GCA_013398015.1 of Oreocharis arfaki. NCBI lineage: Eukaryota > Metazoa > Chordata > Aves > Passeriformes > Paramythiidae > Oreocharis > Oreocharis arfaki. The sequence goes on along the minus strand of VZRR01005155.1, from coordinate 636,166 downwards.
CAGGTGCCATATTACAACAATCAAGAACCTAAATTTCACTGTTCCTCTCTGATACTTCGCCAGTTTCACACTACCTTACTGGTTCAGCTTGTAGCTCCCGGCAGGGACTGAGGAAATAGAGTCTGAGAGGGGAAAAAAAATCAGAATTCAGTAGATTTTGAGTAGTTTTTTTAAACAGTTTTTATTAATAAAGCCAGTTCACTAAAAGATGGATGGATGAACAAAGGAAGTGATCAAATAAAGAATTATTATCATCCGCCTCCTATGCACTCCTCACAGTTTATAGGAAATATATCTGTTTTCAAAGCTATTTAAGATAGGTACTTTATATATTTTTTGCAAAAAAAAAAAGTAATTGCTTAAATAAAAATGAAAAATATAAATCCTTTTGAAACAGACAGTTCTATCTGCTTGCATTTTTCTACTATTTCTAAGTGCAGCTTTGGAAACATACAGTCTTTTTTCTTCCATCTTTGTCCCCCTCGCTGTCTTTTATATATCTTATTGTCACTTGGGTGAAACTTCGCTACATTTAACCCTACAAAGGGAACAGCACGTGTTTAACCTTCACACTTTGAGCTAGTGTATTTATTATAAACATCCCTATCAGCATAATATTTATAGTAGGGGTAAACTGATTAAACTATGGGTGTATTTAGTCACTGGTGACCCCTTCTTTATGTCACCCAGTGGTCTACTTAATATCTTCTCCCTGGTTGAGAAATATTAACAATTCATCTCATGTTATCCATTTAAATGACTATTCTGTATTTCAGCAAAATAAAATATAAGGCCATTTTCCCAATGCCTTTCTGAGCAGTTGGATATTTTTAAAATATTCTTTTCATTTATGACACTTTAAATTTTTATTGTTGTAATGGTTTAACTTGGGTACATTTTCTCTCTCAAGAAAGTAGTCAAATTTAGATTCACTTGATGTTGGGTAAATGAACCAAAATGCCTGGTTGGTACAGGATGTGAAGTAACAAATAAAATTATTTCATTTTGAAGATGAAGATATATTTTCTCTGAAATCAACAGAAAAAAAACAGTACCACTTAGTTGTACTTTCTTTAATGCTAAAATCCCTCTATTTACATTAAACAGAAGAACATGCATCAGTCCAGTTATGGGAAAGAGAAAGCCAGCAGAGCTCCACAGCCAACTGAGCAGGGACAGTAATGTTTGAGCTGTGAAAGCAAAGCTCATTTATGTTCTAAGCTTATTTTATTTTTCTTAAATCAACATTAAGAAGGAAAAGTTGAGATATTAATTACCCGTTTACTGCCAATGTAGCGGAAAATGTAATTTATAGACCACTTGCAAAAAAAGTGCTTGCTTAATTTAAGAAATCAAATTATTCAAATAACATTTTGAATTTGATTATTCGTATAATTGAAATGTTGCTCTCTCAGCCTGAATTGCTTCTCTGAGTTACAACCTGAGCAACAGTTAACTAAGATCACACTCACTGTGGAGATTGCCATAAATGTGAGCAGGAAAGGAAGGGAGACTAAGCCAATGCACAGCACTTACCTGGAGAAATTTATGGGCCAAGCATCAAGTTTTAATTGGAATTTGACATTTTCACAGGCTCTCTACACACAAAGTTGTTGCCGCACCCTCAATTTTCCCATATGGACTATATCAAATTAATTTGGTCCTACAAATCTGCATCCCTGAAATGAGTGATGTGCGGAACGCAAATTGTCTGTGTCTGAACCGTCTGTGCCTTCCATCAGGCATTGATCCCTGCATTGTGACCAAGGCACAACCAAATTCATATTCTGGTTCACCAAGCCAGAAATTCTGGTACAGCAGCACTGCAGATGTTGAAAGTGAAGTTTGCCCAGTCCTCTAAGAGCCTCCTGAAATCTCTACAGTATATTGCCACTGAATGCAGTCTGTGGAACATTGACACTGAAAGCAGGGATCTGCACTTCTGAAATTCTGACACGGATAATAGGAAATGTATTTCTCTTTTCTGCAGTGCCAAGGAAAACATTAGAGAATCAATGCACTCAGATACAGGTTATCTATTGACTAAAATCTTCGTTTTGCTTAGGAAAGATACCTTCGAACTTAAAGATATCTGCTTGTATCTTTGCAATTTCCAAAATAAGTGTTTCCTATCCACAGTAAGAGGGAGAAAGAGATTAAATGGGATGAAGGACAAATGCAACATTTCATACTTGGCACCTAAAACACTCATAGAAATAAACCTTTGAAGCACAGAGCACATGAGGCTTTAGTGAAACTGGAGAAGACCTACTTCATATTTCAAAAATGGATTAAGATATTTAAACAATCTTGCATCCATACAGGAAGGGTCTCAACTGGCCTAGTGCACATTTGATTTCAATGCACCTGGACTTAGTAATAGTATCTCAGCTTTTCCAGGATTTAGAAAAGACATTCAAACAGATCTAACACTAATTTTTAAATTCTCTGCAGCAATTGTGTGCCAATTACTTTTTACTTAGTATGTAAAGGATATTATAGTTATTTATAAGTTAGAGGTTAGATATCATCATTATCAGTAATTTATTATTGGCACGATTTCCATGATATTATCCTCTCTCTACCTGGCTGTTAGTGAAGCCAAGGGATCATCAGGAGAAACAGAAGCAGAAGCTCATGTTAGGGACTACAGGAGAAAAACGTTAAGATGTTTCTTCCTAACAAAGAAATAAACTCAGAATATGACAAAAATTCATCATATATGGATATGTCCACAAAAGTTTCTCAATTCCTATGTGTCTAGGTGGAGATGACAGTGCACATTCATTAACTTGGGCAAGCAGTATAAACTCTTTCAATCTCTCAAAATGACTGAATTTTTTTTGCTGAAAAATATAAACAATAAAATTAATATTAAAACCTGAAGTTTACTCAGAAACACTTAAGAAATGTTTATAAACAAGCAATAATAAAGTATTGTAACAAAAAGGTGCCCCATATCTTTAGGTACAGATATTTTTGCTTCTGTTATATATGACTAGAAGTTCTCAGGAAAACATTAGTCCATTGTGAAAACTTTTTGGCCCCTGATATTGTTATTTCAAATCTAATGACGTCCTGCTAAGTCAAACAAATCAAAACAGACCCCAAACTGTGTGATTTTCAAAGGAAATATGACGATTCATGTCTCATTGACTTTAAATACCTAACTTCATCAGAATCTAAAAATCCTATCCATAGTCAAAGACTTGATGTGTAACAAGTTGGAAGGATTTTAAACGACAGATGAGCTTTGAGAATTATGGATGAAATTAAGTAGAGGCTTTTTTTTTTCCCAAATTCTCAATGTCTCCAACAACTATGCTTCATACTTTGCTGCTGAGAATATGAAACACTTGGATAGCCAATGGCATGATGTTTTCTGGGTTTTTTTTTCACACCCTTCTTTCCCAGCTTGTCTTTTCTTGTCTAGTCTTTTCTTTTCTAAACAAGTCTAATTCACTCTTCACATTTCAGCTTCCCCATCCTCCAATCTTTATTATTCTTTCCTTCTAGTCAGCTTGCCTTTCAGCGAAGAAAAAGAGGGGTTAATAAAGCCATGATTAAGCTGTAAAAGGCTGACATTTAGATATCAACTATGAATCAACAGCTGAAGTATTAGTGAAATGGTTTAGTAATTTTTTTTTTCCCCTAACACGGGCACCCTGTGCTGCAGCTCTTCTCTTATGTTCAACTTTTCCAAGGTGCAAAGGGAGAAATCGCAAGTCGTGTCACTCCATCCATGGCCTTGCCCGGCTGTATGCTCGCCTGCCAAGTCTCGATGATAAAAAAATCAGAACCTCTTTTGCCCTGAGAAACTAAAGGTGGAATTATTAAACCCATCGGAGCAGCTTATCTCGGGAGCATTTTACCCTGGCTCACAGGCAGCCAACTGAGGCGCGAGCCAAACTAGACAGAGAGAGACGGAGGAGAGGAGAGAGGCGGCACAGAGACCCCATTAGCGATTCCCCCGCCGCAGTCTGAGTGGCAGCTGGGAACAAGGCACTAACTGTTTGCCCGTTGCCCATTCTTGTGTTATTGGGTAAAATAAAAGTTCCTTTCTCTGAGAATCTTTGTACAATAAAACAACTCTCAGTCATTCTCGAGTCAGGGGAGAGGAGAAAAGGGCCTCAGTGTAAAGTGCTGCAAACTGGCACATTGTTTCCAGTCATTTTCTCACTATTCACATATAAGGGGAAAGAAGAGGGGGAAAAAAAAAAGGGCAGAGGGATGAGAAAGGAGGGGGAGGGAGGAGGGGCGGCTCAGGGTATCTTTTGACAGAAATGTCAGATGCGCGGGGCTGCCGGGGGAGGACAGGGTGAAGTGTGTGTCTAAGGAGGGCAAGTTTTGCCTAAAAGTCTCCAGATGAACTCCTGGCCACACACTTCCCCCAGCCCTGACTCTTTGCCCGTCACCTTTTTCTCTCCTTGGCTAAGATGGGATAGAAACCAGCTTCTCTGAGACCTGGAGGTCGGAGTGATCCAAATGCTGCTCTGCAGAGAAAGGACAAGACGGGCACTTCTCTCCCTCCCCTTGCTGCATTTCTCATGGTTTTCCTAATAACAGACACACTTAGCAATTTAATTAGCAGAAACTCTACAGAGCTGAAGGTCTGACTCCTGCACATGACATCTTCTATTTCCAGAGATCAACAGCATAATAAACAGCCATACAAAGGTTTTTAATGAAATCTTTTATTCAAGAGTCTTGCATGAACTTGGCTCATATTAGGTGTTTCCACAATAATAATAATTAAAACCCGAAGAGCCACATGACACTTGTCAAATGCACAAAGTAGGGCACAATAACTCCCTAAACCACGATGGCAAAACTCCTCTACCACTGGATGAACCAGCACCTGGAAGTCCTGACTGCAGGCTTGCTACTCAGAAGTTACAAGGTCTGAAATTGGGAGAAAAGCATTTACTCCAGCCAAAATTCAAGATCCTTCAAATAATTGTGAAGTAACAACACAAGTGAATACAGGATTAATGGCACTAAAACAAAGTTTCTGGTATTTCCTTCATGGTTCTTGTAAAATAAGAAAGGCAAAAACATTCTGAAAGGGACAATTTAAGCGTGAATCTGAAAGCGAGGAGAACTTAAAGGACTGATAAAGAAGTGGTAGGTAAGAGTAAGGCATGTCAGCAGGAGACATGGAAAATCATGGCACAATGTTAGTTTGGTGACTAATCTATTCTCATGCCAAGACCTGGATGTAGATCCAGTCCAAACAGAGAGGCCACTGGATTTCTTGAGCGTGCCCACATTAAACAACCCCTGGGACACGGTCTGTGGTGTTTGTACCAGCGGGAGGCTGTACCTTCCCAAAACCTTCCACTCGGAAATCTCACACATGATTATACACGTCGTGGAGTCCTCAGTGAATGTCCTGTGCCAGAGTGCCACTCTGTAACTAAAGTTACCATGGGATTATAATTCAGTAGAGGGAGCTGTGGGTGAGACTGATGCAGTTCCAGCCCAGAGAAGACTGATCGTGTTCATTCAGCCCCCACAGCCTGAAAACGCTCCCTATTTATTTTATTCAAGTTCTAGTTACAACACATCCCTGAGTTGCCAAGTCGGTTTTTTTCCACTAGCAAAAGTCCTTTCTTTTTCCCTGTTCATGTCTGTGATACAATCAATCCCAAGAGCACTCTGGTATTTCACTCTGATTTTGCCCCCCTAGTGCCAAATTTGTCTCATAATGGCTACGTGTGTTACACCAGAGAAAGCCCAATATTTTAGAGAGCTCACAGAGACTTGGCTGCCACTTGTTTTGTATTTAAGCATGGTACTGCTCTGGATCAGATACATCCCAACCTTTGGGACAGCCAGGGTGGGACGGCCAGGAAATTCTGGAAGGACTTTTGCTCATCTGAGCGATTCAATCTAGTGCCTTTGGCAAGCCTTTTTTAAGTAGACCGGTGTTAAAAACGACATTTACAGTGATTTTGCATCATGATTACAATGATTTCATAGCTTTGTGGGTGCCAGTGAAGCCCTACATAATGCTAGAAAAATAGTTTTATCAGTTCAAACTGTCATCCAGTAAAAATAAAAAATATATTGGCCAGAGACGGAAGGATAAAGTAAGTTCAAGTACTGGAGCAGAAGTTTGTGAGCCATAACTGATCCAGCAGAAGCTAGAAGTACATTTGCACATAAGCTAGTAGATTATGTATTTGTCCCCTCAGTGTAAAAAATGCCAGTCCACTCAGCAAGCAGGGTGTGTCACAAGAAGTCAGATGCTGTTCACTTCAAAGCACCTCAGGAGGTCCTGTCTTTCCTACCTGTCCATGGAACTGAAAAGGTTTATTTGAACACAAGCTGCACACTGTATTAGTCCAAGGCTTTTACAATTCACCCCTCAAGTCTCTGCTTAGTAAAATTGAAGTTTATTTCTCTTCATTGGCTCTAATCTTCTGAAAACAGCTATTTTCCTGATTTCAAAATTGGGCTGAATAAATAACACTGCCATTAATGAGCTTCATAAAGCTGTTGTACGAACTGAACTAAACCAGAAAAGAAAAAATATCATGGGTCCAACAGTTTATTTACCCTACTTTTCGACTATTTTCCATTCTTCCTTTCTCCTTACTTCACATCTATCAAGACTGATAGACAACACAAACACACTAACTTGCTCTGTGGGTTCAGGACAGTGATAACAGTTGTCAACAAAAAATTGCAGAGTAATGGTACATGTAAGGACACCCTGTCAACTGATACTACTTTATGTCGTGTTCAAATTTGGAAAAAATGCTTTGACACTGAATTTCCTTGGTAATGTTCCTGTGCTGCTCCTAACCTCTACATGAGCTAGAAATGAGTTCTGGAGCAGTGGAGATAGTGGTGGAGAGAGAGTCATGCTCCAGCTCTGTGGCTGGAGGTGGATCTACTTCTCTGTAGATGAGTAGAAGAGATCAAACACACATTTGGAAAGTTTCATAAAGCTTCCTGTGGAGCAGAAACACTCATTGATAGTTTATCCTTGTTTAGTATCTGATGAAAAGGTCCTTTTTGTGATAGTTTGCAGTGTATTTGAAACTGCTTTGTCCCATTAGCCCAGTGAACAACCACTTCCTTATATGAGTCATGGGAAACCTTTATGTTCATAAACAGTGGATTTAAATGTAGTGGCTGAACATCCACAGGGACTTATTCAGTCTAATTTTGGGCCACTAAAATGATTACCACTGTCATTACTGTTTATTATTATTACTATTATTATTTTTATTTATTTTTGTTATGTGCTGCTCTATCGTGTTGTCAAAAGGCTTTAAAGCAAGATAAATAGCAAATTTGAAAAACACTTTGAAATTACCACGCAGCTATTCAAAAAGTCTGTAAAACCTCATGGCCCTGTTAATGAAATGTTTTGTGGAAAATTTTTTAAAACTGTTTTTCTAGCAAGATATCATGATGAGCACACAGGAGGTTCAAAATGATGAAGGCACGGAGAATTAAGAAAAACAACATGTGGTCATTGGGCTGAGAGACTCAAAGGCTTTCCAGTGTTAAATTTGTACCTGGCTCATACATATATTCAGCTGTGTATCAGCATGACCTTCAGATACTATCTAATTATAATTATTATTTAAGCATTTGCTTTGTTATTTAAACCTCTACAAAACTCTCCTTTTCCTGTGAGTTTGGGGTGTGGAGACAGTGAAACCCACTGGAGGTGTGGAGTCTGTGACTAGAAACTCCTGACTGCTGATCCTGCCCCTGCTGCTGATTTGGAAACCACTCTTTTATCTTGCTTAGGAATAATCACCCTCATCCAGCAAAAATAGTTGTCTGTGTCCCTATTACTCCCATTATTTCATGCAGCAAGTACACTGCATGAAGGTACAGATGATATACCATTTTTTGTGATTTTTTTCTTTGCTGTCCCATCTTCTAACTAGTTAAAATTCAAAGGCCACAGATAAAATATGATGGAAATACCAAATTCATCTTTTCAGTGTGAATTGCAGCAGGCAGAGTTTTCCAAAGGCCTTTGGATTCCAGCACAACTTCATGATTTCAGAGGCTTATAAATGACAGTAGCATTTTAACCTTAAAATGTGTCATGAAAATGAAACTGCAGAGTTTTCTCTGCAATTCTGACTTCAGAACATATGCTATATAGAATAACCTTCCAGCTCAAACTTCTTTGCTTTTAACAGCCACAGTCAGAGCCGTGACTGAGGGAAGAAAATGTGTCAGTGCACCCTTGAGCAGAAAGTTGAGGAGCTTCACTGGAGTTCCCAATGAAAATATATGTCTAAAAGCAAATACAGTATTTTATGCTGTATATAAATTAATTTGTATTAATGTGATAGTCACATAAAAAGAATATTTATGACTGCATTCATCAAATTGTCAAAGTGGTTCAACCCTGTCTCCTTCTAGGTCCCCAGGAAGGTTTTCAAATGAGTTCCATGTCATCTGAATGATTCTTTAAATTCCAACTTTCAAGTGACTTTCATGCATATCATTACAAACGTAAGGATGCTGATGCTCTTTTGTCTAAACTAGACATCTGGACCCAAAAAGACTCACTTAACTGAATGAAATGAAATGAAATATCACTTAGTTAAAAAGCGGCTTTTGAAGGATCATCCTTTACCACCACTTATCTTTAACGAAAAATAAGTGTACATAAACACACATCCATGCAGCTCCCCAAATTTCTGAATAACCTCCTAACTCTCTGTGTACAGTGTTACTTGACAGAGCTATAGGGCTGCATAATTACCCCAACTCCCGCATCAGGCAGGGAAAGTTGGTGACATGTTGAGGGAAATGCTACACTGTGTTAATAACGGTTTTGAAAGAAATCAGAAAAGTTAATCATGTGTGGACACAGGGTTAAGAAGCAATGTAACAGACTATTAAGTTTAATATAGATATGTGATATAAGCATATGCAGACAGCCATTAGCATAAATTCATGTTACAGAAGAGCAGTGCAGCGTCGTGCGCGATGGATTTATTGCACGCGCGGTGTGCGGGGCGGGCACCAGAACGAGGGAGAAATGGGTCAACAAATTCATAGGCAGGTCTTGAGTCAGATTGGCAGAACCAGGGCAAATGCAACCAGGCTGCTTTTCAGTGGTGATGTTGTCTCAGAGTGACTATCTATCACACAACAGTCAAATCGCTCGGCTGCTGTTTTCTATGGGTTTGAGCATGGAGACGTCAAAGTCTGGAGTGCACATGAGGTCCTCTGCTTTGCATTCTTACTGTGTGATGAGGACAGCTCTCACAGATCAATTTCTGCTCCCTGGTTCTGTAATGGATATGCTGACAAATTCTGCAGAAGTAAAAAGTCTGATGCTGCTCACCAAGAATAAGAATTTCAGAAGCCTCCTTGTATTTGTCCCATTTACCTGATTTCAGGATCCCTCATTCATACTATATTGATTTTACCCAGTTATCAACAGAGATGAGTGAAGAATCTGTAACAAGTTCTGAGAATTTTCCTCCTTTTTCTCTTTGCAGAATGTCAAAATTATTCATTACACAAGTCCACCGAAGAATTCCCCCAGTTTGCTAACTGCCTGCGCTGCTATTTGACATTATCTAAATATATGTGGTTAAAACTGGCTCCTACCATCTATTCTTTCTTGAAAAAATTGATTGCAAGCACATTTCTTGAAGATGAATAAAAAAAAAGTTCAAAATAATTTACAGCTAAATTGGCCACAATGAATTGTGTCATATCCCAAGAGACTGCAAGATGGAATAGCGGGAACTCCTGAAGTTTGTTTATAACAACCAGCATTTTCCCTCCTCCTCTCTGGTTTGTGCAATGCAGAGTGGTTGGGAAGAGGCCACAACTGGACTTCTGACAGCCTTTATAGCATGTATAGATTGCACTGAACCACTTGTCCTTCATAATCCCAGAAAGAGCTTTTACGCTCAAGATGCTTCCTGCATTCTGTGTTCCCCCTAGCAATAAAAGCCCACAACAAAATAGTCGTAGGGCCTGATTCAATTTAATACTGGTCTCCTCACAATAACTACAACTGTTTAATGTTATGAATCCTTAGAGTTATGCTACTCTTTCATCAACAAAAGAAAGGGTTACAACCTTCCCCATGTACAATGTTTTTATTGTATTTTGCCTTTGGGAATTGCCAGCCCAGTCTAATCTCTATCTAATGGTGTGTGAGGGAGAAAGTCTCCCATCAGCTCAAAGAGTCATTGATATTCAGGTGAGATCCAAGCTGTTTTCCAAAGTTTGATCATTCCTTCATATTCAAGGCCTATTTGGTATCTTATCACTCACATTTGAAATCAGGTCTAAAGGTAATTGTCCTTTGGGTCCGAATTTTGCTCAACATATTTGCAAAATTTTCCAGTTTTCAGATTTTTAGCTGTCTGTAACATGGAGGAATTTGCAGCTTGTTGTTTCAACAAATCGCTCAGTTCAGACAGTTTCCATTCCTCCTGTAACCCCAGTGCCAAAGACTGAACACCTCAAAGTTATCAGTAGTGCATCCTGTTAGGACTGATCCAAGAGGCAAATCTAAAATGAGTACAGGAGACAATTTGGTGCTGAAATATGAGCTTCTGCTCTGGAACACAAGTCTTTGGCTGGAAGAAAGTGGTTTTCATGCATGCAAAGTTTTCTGTAAAGACTTTGTGATACCTGGCCTTTCCTGCATAAAAGGTTGTTCTGGATCCTAATGAACTTCTGTGTTCTGCATCCTATTTGCTGTCTGAATGCTGGTTTTACTGCCTGAATTGGAAGGAAGAAGATGGAGAAGATCTGTCTGACTGAAAGGACACAAATTATTGGACAAACCAAGAAAGCTTGTGCTGATTATACGAGGGTGCCAAAGAGCAGTTTGAAGCCAGTCGTCTTTAGGGATGGAAATGCTGGAATGACTTTTGCAACTACTGCTGAGCTGCTGATTATAGCTCACACACTAAAGATGATAACAGCAAAACACTGGGGTACTGAAATCATGGTTATCTCGTGGAAGAGGCTAGCACACAGGAGAAAAAGGCTTTCCATTTTTGAGGAGAAGGAGAGGAGAAAGAAGGGAAAGATGTACATTCTCAGCCGTTTGTTCTAGATGTCTTGAAAAATACGGAGAAAAGGGGAATGGTTGAGAGAAAATGCAACCTCCACACTGGAACCAAATGCAGGATATGTGCAGATTGATTTATACAGTGCAGATACTTTACAGAAAATTTTAATGCTGAATTCTAGCTATGATATTTGAAATACAGCATTTACTTCCTACCACTCTACTATGTTATGCTGAATATCTCCATTTCCCTCTACCATGCCAGTCTATATTTCAGTCAGAAGAGAAGGTGGATGATAAAATGAGGAAGATTTCCAGTGAAGTTCAAATGCAGGTTTAATAGGAAGAAAGCCCCAGCGTTGTACTTGCCTTTGAGTGACTGAAGAACTGAGCTAACTGCTCTGTATTCCCAGCCTGGCTCTTTCCTCCCCACCTTAAATAAAAAGCCCTCCCATCATGCTTATTAACATTCCAATTCATCAAAGCAATTGTTAAATTAAAAAAAAAAAAAGAAAAAAAGAAAAAAGAAAAAAGTTATTTCAGCGCTGACGGAAATTATTCTAACATTACATTTCAATAAAATACCCCCTCCCCTGGTCCCTCTGTGCATAAGCAATCAATGGGTTAAGTTTAGATCACTAACGTATGTTCCATGACCCCAGAATGCTTCATCAAATGTACTCATTACCAACTGAGCAAGTGAATGAGTAGTTGTGAGCCGCAGTTTAAGCGCTGATGGGATTGTGTGTGAGCCCCAACGTGGCCGAGGTATTTAAATTTTGATTTTTGTAATGGGCTTTGACATGTTTCATTTCCTCCGAGGGAGCACTCAAGACCTCTGAAAGTAAATGTTGCTAAAAAGTCATCAAGGCAGAATATTAAAATGCCATCAAATGAAAATTTCACTAATGCAATCCGGCTAGGCCTTCAGGTACCCGAGCGAAAAGGGGAGTGTCAAAGGTCCCGCTTCTTTTAGTGAAACATTATTTGTTCCTCTTCACTGACTGTTTCTCCAAAATAAATTATTTAAAGTCTTATTTCTTTTTTCTCCTGGGCCTTTTAAAGTTCAACTACGCTGAGAGGAAATGTGGGGAGGGTTGCCGGGGGAAGGAGGTGTCATATGTGGAAATGTAACAAATTGCTGTGCATGCATCACGCGCTGGGAAGATTGGTTTACACTCGCTGGATGTCTGGAGCCGTGATACGGGCAGGGGACGGGCACTGACACGCTCTGGTACAGGACTTCAAACAAGCACAAGGGCAGGGACCCACACATCTCACCACAGGATCACAGCTCAAGGACAGGGTTCAGCCTAGAAGGTATTAGGCACACCCCTGAGGAAATAGGTGGGATTGGAGAGCTGGGGAGCTCACCCAGCACCTTCCAGGGTTCCTCTCCTCCCCTGGAGACAAGAGGGCTGTTGTAAATTTTTTGGACCCATTCGCCATTGAAATGGTAAAGCAAGAAGCATTCAGAGAAGAGTAATGAGGTGGTAGGAAAGCAATGTGGTGGTGGGTGTAGGGATCTTTTCAGTGGAAGACAGAGCAAAGGCAAAAGGGCATTGTGCTCGGGATGAAAGAACTGGAGACTCTGGTTTCACTTCCACTTGTTTTATGCCTGTGTAAATCTGCAGCTCTCTGGCCATTCCTCCCGACTTACAACACTGGGCAAGAGTTAAGTCCCTTGTTCCCAGGAATCTGGAGGCAAATCAGAAAAAAGTATAAGAGACACTATTTAAAGAAGTGTCGTTCGGCTAAGCTTCATTCAGACTTTACGAGAAGGATGAAACAGAGGCACCCTGACCTTGTGCAGAATCCCTTCCCAGCTGACTCCACCAAGGATATTGGAACAATGAGCTCAACCAGCCGAATAGTGAAGAGGAGAACTGCACCATCAGGCCAAGCACTGATTGTCCAAGTGTAGGCAGGAGGCTTGCTACGGTCAAACTTCATAAAGCTGATTAACACATCTCCTCCTGATACAGACACCACCGGGAAGAGGGCAAGCAGCAACTGTCAGTGGGACAAGCAACTATTAAAAGATGGTTGAAAACAAGGGTTTCCAAATGATTCGTAACTACCCTTTGTAACCTTCTCACTGATGTTTGTTTCGAGTGAAGGGAGTAAGTGGGGCTGTTTTTCCCTTCTCTCAGCCATCTGTGTATCTCTCTTGACTTGATGTAAATTCTGTACAATGTAGTTAATAAAAGCAAGTGAAAAGATATCTGAAGCAATCTCCTCAGTGGCTGCCCAAGTCCAGGGGAAAAAAAAATCCCCTCTGCACACCCACAAAGTATGCAATCTCATTTCAAACCCATTCTACCAGTTCCTGACATTGTCTGATTTCACATTAGCACAACGGATGGAAATGGCATTCGAGCTAATTATCTACAGGAGACTGAGCAAGAGGTTGAGGTGAGCTCCAAAAATTAAATAGGAAAAAGAAAAGAAACTAGAAAACACAAAAAGCATTCCCCCAAAAGGCCTTGTAAAATCCTTTCCAAAAAATTTCAAGGCAGAAAACAGAGAGTGTGATTTTTGGGAAATCCCCTGAAAACTAAGCCCAGCCTGCATGCCCGAGGAGAGAACCAGGCTCTTTGTCACCAGGGGAGTGCTGGAGTTTACAAAGCATACGCAAATACTTCCCACTTTTGGTGGGGGGGGGTGGATTTTGCAAACACCTGATTTGTGAGCCATCTGCCAAAGTTGAGGCTCAGATGTGTTTCATCTCAATTGGGATTAGGGTGAGTGATCCAAAAATGTGCGTCTCAATCTAAATGTTGTGGGTCATGTCCCACGACATTGGTACCTTGTCTCCGCTGGTATTCAGTATGCAAATGGGATGCAGCATGAAGTGATCCAGCAGCGAGATGTGATTGGGAGGCAAAAGACAGGACAGTGTGTTGGGGAAAGAGAGAGAAGGAGCAGGATGCAGAAAAATGGAAATGAGAGATTGGGGCAAAGCTGTTATAAGGAATTAAAGGTTGCAGTGCTGTGTGATTGGGAGATACGAGAGCTGTTGGGAGAGCGTGGCTGGAAAATTATACAGAGACTGAAGGTGGCAATATCACATCTGAGGTGGGACCTCAGGAACAGAAACCTGAATGGGAATATTTTTCTGACAAGAGAACAGACCTCAGACTGGGAGAAAAAGGGCTATTCCCAAATAATGCTTCTTCGTTTTCTACTTGGAAGGGGTTTATTTTGCTTGGTTTTGGAGTTTCAATTAAACTTGAAAAACTAGAACTGCATTAAAACAAACAAATATAGTCCCTCTTAGGGCACCCAAGGTTGCTCAGAACCCAACCGTATTTTCTTTCAGGTCACTCTAATTTCAATACATTTTGACATTTAAATTGAGAGCTCAAGATCTGATAGGCAAAACCAAAGACTTTAAGAATAACAGAAATTACAGAAAAGATAATACTCAATTTCTTCACACTTGGCAGTCATTTTCAGCAATAGTTACAGCTAGACAAATATTTTGGTTGTAAAAGCTTCTTTCAAAATGCCTTTTTGGTTTAAGAGCAAAGAAAAGAAAAAGTCAAACTGACCAAATTGTTTCTTTTGAAGAAGTCTAAGAAAAACTCAAATGTTTCGTTAATTTTCTCTTTTAACTTGAATCGCTCTGTTCTCAGTACTCTTTAAGTTGATTAAAATTAAGACTTCCCAAGAATAAAATATTTCACTGTGGATTGTTTTTTTTCTTCAACTCACTGAGGCATTCAGGACATTAACAAAGGCTCTTTTTCAGCTGGACTTTACACAGTCTATTTACAAAAAAAAAAAATCACAAACAAGCTGAAAAATCAATTATTCACACAAATCTAGTATTGACCTTCTCTATGAATTACTCAGCGATCCAGTTCTGCCCAAAAATTCATATGTAAGTCACAGTGAAACCAAAGGAAATCGTGAATATGAAACTGGCTGTAACTAGACTGTTTAGCAAATCTTACAAGAAAACATATACTCAAGAAATAATCTAGCAAAGAAAACACGAGAACTAGCAAAAGAAGTTACATTTTCTTTGCTTTTGAAGACAATTTTGGAAACTTCCGAAGAATTCATTGCAAGTGAACAAGAAACCCCAAATTCCCTTCTGCTTCACAGATAACTCTTCTTTATGGTTTGTATTTTAAGATTAGATTGAGGGACTGAGAGCCTCTGTTCTCTGCTGATTTCTAGTGTGATTTTTAATATGCTCAGAAAACAACAGGGAGACATCTGGAAGCACAATAGGATGAGGAAGCCTAGGAACAGGACAGGCAGCCTGCAGGTGAATTTTAACCTAGCTGATCCAAGCAGACATTTGACCTTTGCTAAAGCCTGGTAGTTCCCATCTTCAGAGTTTCAGTGTCACACCACATTCACTGGGGTGATGGCAGAAGCGCAATGAGGGATGCTCAAACACCATCCATTCGTATGGTCCAATTCTGTGCTTTAAATTCCACATATACTTGGAATTGCTTTGAATCTGAAGCAGTTGGAAGCCATTTGGGACTTTAAAGAGAATCTCTGTTTCAAAACCAATCAAAATTTGTTGTTGTTGTTGTTTTCTCTTTGAAGGGATCTTGCTTCATAGCAAACGACACAGAAAAGAAGCAAATCCTTCTAGAGACACCGTTTCGGGAAAGACTGGGAACATTTGACAAGCTCCTTCTATAGCAGAAAATCCTCTGGCCCTGTTTTATCTAACTTGGCACAATCAAGGTATGATGCTTACAGAATGCACTATGTTTACTTCAGCTTCTCTTCCAAGCACTCAATCAATAGTGCAGCCTCACCGTCTTCTTTTGTAATTGGCAATTACAGCCTGGCTGCCTTGACACCCAAATATCTTCATGAATGTTGCTCTATTTCCTGCACAGCTCGAAGCAGGGCAGCAGTGTGTCTGCATCAAGGAACGGGGTCAACAGTTTGTGTTTAAGCCACTGACTCCACACATGAACTTCCCCTACATTTTTTGCCTTTCTTTGACCTTCATGTATCTAACTGGGAAATGACTTTTTGAAGAAAGTGCTATTCATTGGAGAAGATTCCTGAACAGCAGCAACAAAAGAAGGGTTAATAAGGCCTTCCAAATTTTTCACAGGGACTTTTGACCTAAAGCTTGGAATCATGAAAGCTTGATTTTTTTTTTTTTTTTTTTTCCCTCTGGTCAGATCTCTGAATTTTATTGCATAGACTTACTGCAGTGTGATGTGCGTCCATGCAGTTTGGGAAGCTGCTTCTGACTGACAGCTCCTGAAAGGCCCATAAGACACACCATGTTGATTGCCTCAAAACAAAAGCTTTAGAGTCTCTTCTGACAAGCCTGCCTCCTCCACTTAATATCTGAGATCTGCTGAGGTGGGTTCTGGAAAGAACATTATTCAGGAAGCACTAACAATGCACTTTAATTTTCCTCTGGATCTACTTGCTGCTGAAACACTCTCAGTTTGCTTCTGAGAAAACTACTTTCCGATGAACATTATTTCGAAAGTCAGTGCTTTGACCAGGAGAAAGACGAAGATGATTAGTTCTGGCTAATAATGAGAAAAATACTCAACAATTATTTGTACAAATGAAACATCACGGTGAACCCAGGTTTCTCTAGGTAAAGAGCCTCATCACATTCATCCTGCAAAAGCATTCTGCTTTCAAAAGCAAAAAAACACCCTCCCCCAAAAAAAAAAAGAAGCAACCCCCAAACCTGCAGCTGTTGTAAACCTTCATGTTTGGCAAGAAAGGAAATCACAGATAACCACATAACTCTGATTACATAGACCTGTTGCCAGAGTTCCTTTGTATTTATAATCTTTCAAGGGAGAAAAAAAAGAAAAGATACAGAAGTTTTGTGCATTAGGGAAAGGTGAATGGTTAAATGTATAGCTGCAGTGAAAACAGCAGAAACATTTGGAATAAACCTGTTAAGGTAGGGGTACCAGTACACTGTATGAATAAGCAGTTTATCATCGCTTTGTCTGCAAAAGTGTACAAAATAGAAATTCACAGAAATGCCACAAAAATAAAAAGCAGTAGTGGAATTCTTTCTTAAAATCATAAATGAAAACCAGGAGGACCCTTTAGCACAGGGGGATGGTGAGTCAGAGAGAAGACGAGTGAAAGAGTTTGGCAAAATAATGAACAGCTTAGAGAAGTTAAATCAAAGAATGATTTATCACTCTTCCTATAACCCAAGAACAATGAAGTGCATGTAAATTTGAGAAAGTAAACAGTTTCCTTGGTGTTGCTTTTTTACCCAGTGACTTATTAACCTATGAGATTCATTACCACAAAGCCTCTCTGGAGTCCAAAGCAAGATTGAAAAAGCCATTTGACATTTATTTTGATAATGACAAAAACTACTGTTCATTTCGAACATCTTCAGCACACTTTTTCCAAGGGGTTGGGATAAAGCCTCAGGCTCCCTGGCAGAAATCTAAACTCTAATTATTAGAGGGTCAGGAAGAAACTTCTTCTCCTGGCAGGTCATCCCAGAGTTGCCCACTAGAGGGTCTCCAGGGTGTTCCTTGAAGGCATCTGGTCTTGGTCATCATTAATAGCAAAGAGAGGCCTTATCCAGGATAATCATTCCCATTTTCCCATGTGTCGGTGTATTCCCGCATGCAAACCCTCTGCAAATGTCTGTGTTTCGCAGAACAGCCCTTTCACTGGGGAGCTTTCCCGCAGGAAAAAGGGAAGTCTGCTTGTCCCTCTGCCTTGGTTTTACCTCCCCAGTCCTCCAGGCTCAGATCAGAACAAAGAGCGGTGGGGGAGCAAGGGGAAGACATAAACCAGGAGTAACAATCCTGCATCCTTTTGCAGAGATTTTAATGGTATATGTGTGGAAAAGTAATAAATGGGACATAGCCCATTAGGCAAGAACAAATTTTCTTCCCATAATTTTATCTTTGTTTAATTGAATATTTAATTAGTATAAATATGAAACTAATTTTTTTATGTGTTCAGTACATTTAGCAAGAAGTGTTGATCCCAGTCTGCATCTTGAGAGGCATTTATGCAGACACGGACAGCAGCCATGCCCTTCTTGTCCCCTTCTGTGTGCTAATAGAAGTGAGCGGGTCATTTGGCATTAGCAAAGGAGTAACTTAGCATTTGCACTGAGCTGAATCTTGCCAGACTGTGTGCATATTGGAGCCAGTAGACAGCGGCTCCTTTCACGTTGATGAATGGCTTTTTTCAAGCGTTCTGCTCCCTAGTTATGAGAAGGGTGACCCGGTCAGGAGACGACTTTATGAAGCTATAAAAAATGTATGTCACTTCGGACTCTCTAATGTCACAGGAAAAAAAAAGGGAGAGAGAGGGAGAGAGAGAGAGAGAGGGTAAAAAAAAAAATCCTGTGCACAAAAAAATAGCAGGGTAATAAGCCTGTTTTCAATGCTCTAAATAGCTTTCTGTCTACAGCCCCTGTGTATCCCTGTGAGCTGGGGCTGCCGCTTGCTTCAACAAAGCAGCGAGGGTTTTGTGTGTGTTTAAAAAGGTTGATTCTCTTTGCCTTCCTATCAGAGTAAATGCTTATCATGATGACAACAAGGCATTGGGAACGCAGGTCGGGTGGCTGTTACGTCGGCTGCTGTGAAAAAGCTATAATGCACTTAAAAAAAAAAAAAAATGTAATCCACTCAAGGTGCCTCTGACTTTTAAGTATGCAGAACAGCTCGAGAGAAAGGCACCATAAAAGCAAAGTAGCTTTGAAAGGGCCCTTTCATCTACTATTTTATAAAGTATTTTCTCTGTGTCACGAAGAATAAAAAGTAAAGGGTTGCCAGGTATGTTTGCCTCATGCCTTTGGTTAATACTCTGGAGTTTAAAGATATCACCGTGTAGATTTTTGCAGATGACCCTCTGTAGATCCATAATTTAGCATTCATTGAATTTCCCTGTTTCTTTTTAGGCTTTGATATGCATATTTCATTGCATTAGATGCTTCCCCCTCCCTCATGTCCCCCTCCACCCACCTCCCAGAGATGTAGCACATTTTATAACTGATGTTAAAATGTTAATTTGCACAAGGTAAGTGGCCCGGAGGATTGAGGGCAGAAGCCTTTTCTTTATTAGGATTTCAATTAGTCACGGGCCAAGCTGGGAACGCCCAAGTTCTGGGTTTGAACACTGCCCTTGCCAAAGCTGAGATGCAAAAGCTCCTGAACTCCTAGACCCAACCACTAGTCTGCTTTCCTGTTTTTCCTGGTGGGATTTCCAGTTCTCACCCCACCCGGCACTGGAACAACTTGCATCACAGCAGAAACAGGACTAAGCTGTGAGTTGAGTGCCAGGCTGAGATAAATCATGGATGTGTCTTTGTGGAGACTTGGAAACCTCTGTGGTTTTTTGACAAGCAAAAATTGGCCTGGGAGGAACACAAATCAGCAGGATTCAATAACAGCAACATGCAAGTCAGTGCAAATGGGCGGAGGTGACACAGAAGTGGAACTTGCACCTTTCTGGGATTCTGTGGGGGCACAAAATGGATGTAGCTTTAATTCTTTTAGAAGCCCCTGGAGACTGAACTGAGTCCTAATGAAAGTTCCCACTGAAGTTAATGGACCTGATTCCCTTCTCATTGCAGGGCGTAATTCTAATTAAGTCAATCGAGTTAGACTAGCATTAAACTGGTGGTTGTGAGAGGACTAGCAGGTCTTGGGAGAGTTGAGCCTTCTAATGACAGGACTGAAATGGAACCCTGAAAGTTCCAAACACTCTTTCACTGAAATAAATTCAGCGTAATTACATCAAAACACATCCAGCAAGCAGTGGCCTGAATTCTAAGAGATTGTTTCTTGGTTGTAACTGTGTAATCCCACTCTCGTCCTCAGGGAAGTAAGATTAGGGTTTTTCTTTCAATGGTTGGGGAAGAGAAGGAAATACAAACCCCAAGAAAGAAACGCTTTTACTTCGATTATATTTTCATTGTTCTTGACTTTAACCAGTATATACTTAAATCAATAGCAAAGCTCTTGCTTCTTCCTCGCTGAAGGAGACAGACCCTAAACAATAAAGCAAATGGAAGCAAAACACTGTTTCTGCTTCCAAAAGCTTTTTTATCTATGGAAATGCCTTGCAAAGTATGGGATGGAGGGGGAGCTCACACTGACCTCTAAGAAGTGACAGTGCTGGCTGTCACCACCACAGCATCCTGCCTTAAGCCCAGTGGCACTTTTCATACCATGAAAGAAGGAAAACCATCACCTGGCATTAACTCAGTGGCCTCCTTCCGATCCAGCTGGAGAGCAGATGACCCCAAATCACCAGTGCCTGAGATGGAGATAGTGCAGCAAATCCCAAGAGAGCTATTTAAAGCCACACTCTTTTTTTCTCCCATACTTTCATCTGCTGGAAATATTTCAGCTTGGTAATGCATAAAATATATATTTTTGCAGGAAAAAAAATCCCTCCATTTAAGAATTTATTAACAATTTACATAATTGCTTAAGTAATCTGCATAATTGACAGAAAGTTTAATTTGACCCTAGTTCAAATGCAACACTTATGGTTTTAAATTGAAATGGGTATAATTCATTTATGAGAGTAATTAAGCCATAGTGTCTAACAAATACAATGTATGCTGCCTGAGGCCTTCAAGGCCAGAACATACTATTAGGATGTTTTATTTAAATATGTCAAATCTGTTCATCTCCAAAGCTGCCTGTGTTAAAATATATCAAATGTCTTACTCGACCTTTAAGGTGCCCTACTGGAAACAGGGCATTAAAAAAAATTAAAAATAATAATAATAAAAAAATCACAGGCTTTCCTGCATGCCTAAGGAAAGGCAGGAGTGGTGGAAGGGAGACCAGGGAGGAGTGCACTGACTCAGATTATCCTACCTACCAGAACTATGCAATTTAAGGAACTGGTTTTGCCTTCATTAAGTGAAATCCACTGCTGTGAGCAGTGCCAGCACCAGGCTATTTACATCCTCGTAAGCCATCCAAATAGAGCTGAGGTGGTGCAGAAATCCTTATGTTTGCCTCTGCAGAGACAACCAGGCAATCCCTGGGAATCCCTTGACTGTGCTGAGACCATCCAGCTTCTGCTACCATGAGCCACGAGGGAGGAGGCAACCTCCAGATGCCACAGCTAGGCTGATCTCCTCCCAGATTACCCTCCCTGAGGATGGCTACCCAAGGTTAGAGTTGTTCTGTGAGGACATGGTCCACCAATCCATTCTCAGTCTTACCAATGCTTTCCTTTAGCTTTATTCCAGTTGAAATTTTGGCTGCTGAAGTCACAGACTGTCCCTATATTTGGGTATGTGGAGTCTGATCAGCTGTAACCAGGATTTGACTTTAGGATTAGTAAATAAAAGCCTGATTAATATGGCTTCCGAAAAGCAGGTCCTAAATCTGTGGACGTGTAGCGTGTTTTTTAATCAAGGCCACTCTTTTTCTCTAGGGCAGTGGTCAGAAGAGTTGAGATTTGTCTTGAGGAGACCTGTTAGCTGGAAGAATTTTTATTTTTGTTGTGGAATATGTTATTTTTGCCACGTTGCTATGCTGAGATCCCCTTCTGGGCCTGTAATTTCTCAGGGTATAGGACTCAGGCTGTGAACCCACGCCTGATTTCATCTGATTCTCCGTGTTGGACAGCTTGGCTGACTCGTCCTCCAGATGCAGCTCCAGACTTGCTGGTGTATAGCAAAACCTCAGCTCCTCAGTCTTTTCAACAAGTTGCCAGTTAGGTACTAAAATGCTGATCATTCTTTCTTGAAAGGACATCCACTGTCATCAGGTAGGAAAATTCACGTCTATGTGGTATATGCTATAACTTCTTATCCTTCTTCTGCGGTCGAAAGAAGTGGAAGATGAAACAGGACTTTGCTTTCTTTCCTCAAGTGGCGTGTTCCTAGTGTATTCCAAGGCAGACCTACTCACTTTTCTAATTAAGATATGATGTGATATACATAGGAGGGAGAGATGAGATGCAGGATGAATGTATGCCAAGCAGCGATCTCAATTACCAGCCATGCAGATTAAAACTGTCTGATATCAAGGAATTTATTAAATGCCTTCCATAAGCTACAAGAATATGCAGAAGAGCAGTTTTGCCCACTCTTGTAGTTGTGTCACTAGTTTGATGATGGATGGTTTTTTTATCCTAAGGAACAGCTTCAGAGAATGAGGAGCCTGAAAAAAATTCTGCTTTCATTAAAAAAAACAAAACACAAGAGATGATCAAATCACGGCAGCTGAACAAGTTACCATGAGTCAGCTAAGCTGCAGCAACCATTCCTGGGCATGCTTTGATCGGAAAGCAAAGGCCAGCTTACAGGGTAAGGCTCAGCCTGCCATGAGAGAGGGCAAAGTGATGTGTGTAATTCTGCATTTGCCCCAGGCAGAGGAATGCACTTGCAGCAAATCACTGCAGCTCAGCTGGCACATGGTTACTGTTCCCTGGCAGCAGGTAGGAAACATGCATTTTAACTTGTTCGTAGGCATGATGGATAATTGGAAACGCCACCCTAATTAATCCTAAATAAATATGGCCCATTAATGGAAGCACATGCTGATTGATTGATTTTCTTAATTTAGATTAAGAACTAAATAGCTAGTTATCTTTTCCTGCCCCTAAAATGCAACTTATGGTTTCAGACTGATTTTCTAGGAAATTAAAATTAGGACAAGGAAGAAGAAATGCCCAGTTAGTTGATGAGCCTGAATGGCCACACATTGTTCCAAATTGTTAAGAGTTTTACAGTCCTGATTGACAGAGCTAAGGAAGTGTTTATTAGGACCTCAGAGAGCAGAGGCAAGGCCCAGATTTTGGAGAAAAAATAGTAAAAACCTCTTAAAATGTGGTTTGTTACATCATTGGATTCTCTTCAGCTGCACTGGTCCTATATAAATGTGTTAAGAGTGTCAGAGCCAGCATCATGTAAGGGGGAGAGTACATTGTGGTTTCAAGGAAAGGTCACATTTAAATGTCAAAAAGTGAATGTGTTTCTGACATTGTCTTCCTAACAAATGAGTGGGATTATTAACTTTGTTAAAAAAAGAAGGATTACATTCTTTTGCTAGTGTCCAATTGCACCTGAGGGAAGACTTTCCCCGTGGCTTTGAACTCTCCAGGTGATGTTTAGAAGGAGCATCCTTGGACTGGGAGAGAAGAGCAGTGGGACAGCAGGGTGAGCGTGCTGGGGCTGTTCCGAGGTGATTCCCATCACAACCACCAGATCAGTGAGGCTGCCTGGAATCTCTGCAAGACAGTCTGACCTCAGCATGAAAACCATGCCACTGTGCAGATCTCTCTGAACATCTTTGATTCCAGAATATCTGCCCAGAATCAAGCACCACCAGTGAATTACAGATCATCATTGCTGATCTAATAATAATCTCATAAATAATACATCGCCCTCAGCTCCAGGCAGCCAAGGCAGCAGCACGAAGTACTACTAACCCCGGAGGCACAGATTTCTTCTGAAGGGCCTCAGTTGAGCTTGTACCATCAGTTAAAAGTGAATGGGCTTCACAGCATTTAATTGCCTGATTTGGAGTTTCTAGGGAGGCATCTAGATAGCAGTTGGACACTAGGTAGCACAGAGTGCTTATGTATCTGTAGTAGATAGGCTATTTCTATAATAATAATAAAAAAACTACAACTGATGCATGAAATATCATATATAATTATTATATGGAACATCAAATATTTCTTGGCTTAAACAAAAAAATCCCCAGAAGTAATTTCCTGTAGTATGAAAGTTTAACAAAGTTTATATTTGTAAACCTCTAGTTCTGCTTTTATAAGAAGAAAAGTGCAGTGATTAAATCAGTCAATCGATCATCATTCAGCCCATTTCTTTATGAACATCATTGCCTAATTCAGCAGTCTGTGTTTACCATTTTAGCCTGCTTGGAAGCACTGTGGGAGCAAATCTGTATGTGAATTTATACTCTGTTGCCCTACATAATTAACTCTCCACCCTGCTATTCTTCATCACAGAATCATGGAACCATTAAGATGGGAAAAGACCATGCTAAGCATAGCTTTTTAAATTTTATTTTTCCTAGGATAGAACCAGTGTAAATTAAGATAAACTGAGCACAGGTTCCAGTGTGAACATAGGTTGGACCCTCACCAGCAATTCACCAAGGAGCACTGCAGCTCACTTAAGGAGTATCCTGGCAGAATCTGCCTTGTTCTCCAAAGCCTGTCAGCTCAAACAAGGTAGAGATTAGTTTTTAATACTTATCCAGACCAGTCCTACATAACCCTGAAATATCTTTAATGTGTTAACTCCCACCTCAGTTGAAACTTGAACAAAGGGCTTCACACCAAAGTTTAGAATCATTTTGTAAGAAGTCATCTTTAACTGTATTTCAAAAGCCAAGTACATTTAATGACTGAGAGGCAGATTCTCCTACCAGAAAGACCTTGCCAGAGTTCTCGGAGTGCTTGGACAATGCTCTCAGGCACATGATGTGATTCATGGGGCCAGGAGTCGGACTTTGATGATCCTTCCAGCTCAGGATATCCTGTGATTCTACCCCCTTTTCCATAGGGCATTATTCCAGAAGAAATGCGCTGAAATCAGTAGGGCTTCTAAGAATCAGATGTCATGTGGTAGGAAAGGCAATGGACAAACTGACAGGGGCGAGAGGAGGGATGGGTCCTAGGAAAACTGCATTGACTAAAGTAAAATTTCAGGAGCAAATCCCACAATCTGAAGTTTTACCCACCTACATTATTTTTTCTCTTTCATTCCATGTTTTTATGATATTCTTTGCTCAGGCCCTGGCATATTATTGTGTAGTCCCACAAATAATTGCAAGGTCAGCTGACATCATTTAGACATCAAAACACCTGGTAGGGCATTTAGATGTGCAAGTGACCTTAAATACACCCACTGAGAGCACAGAAATGGGAAGAGGGCTTTAAAGTCCGGCCTCTAGTGTTTAAGTGCAGGTGATTCTGTATCGTTTCATTTGAAGTGGTTCTAGCTGGGCTTGGAATTTGTGTTGCTGCACCATCAGAATGGCCTGGAGTTTCTTAATTACCAAACAAATGGAGAGTAGCTGCTTGATTTTGACAGCTCCTTTGTGTATCATTCTTCACAGAACATGAATGATTAATGGAATTTTCCCAACACAGTCAAAGTTGTTTACTGATGGAATTAAAGCTGAAATTGGCAGTGCTCTTTAGGGAGGACTTTTTCTATAATGTCACCAGGCCTGCCAAGCTCTCCTAAAAAATAGGAACAATTAGTGATGGGTCAGAAGGATTCTGGGTATTAAAAGGTTTGGTTCTCTCCAGTGAAAGAGAAAAGGGCGGTGGATGGGTGAAAAGGAAAAGAGGATAAATGAAAAAAACTAAAGCCTGTTATTGATTATTTCCTTCAGGGAGTAATATCCTTGGACCCAAGTCCTATACTTGAATTAAAAGGGAAAAAAAGTTAAATTTCAGTATCTGAAGATGTGAAATACAGAGAAGACGGATAAAGGAAGGCAATGTTCAACTTCTTCTGGTTAAGCACTTCTCATAGGATAAACAAACATGAAAACTACTTGGCTTCAGTGAGTGTGGGCTTCATGTTGTCAACACAAGGTGACACTTTATGTGTCAGTGTCAAATGTGTTGAGGCAGTAACTTGCAAGGGGTGGAAGAAGAGCACGACTGCACAACCAGGACAGCTGAGTTTAGGACATGGCATTTGTGGCTTTGTTGCCACTTTGAGCCTTAGAAATGCCTGGAGGAACAGCTGTTTGGTGCAGAAGGCAACCATTACTGGAGGGCATGGAGTGTCTTGTGCATCTTGTCTTGTCGGGAAGGTCACAGGGCTCTAGGATGGCCATGGAAATGTACCAGTACAGCCTCTGGGAATGGGAACATGCAGGTGAAGGAGATAGAGGAGATTCTGTGGGTCCTGATATGTTTTGAGAGCATGAAAGGAAGCTGACCTCAGTGAATCAGAGAGACCTGCTAACTAAATAATTTGTAATTATTCTGAATTTACCCATAATTATTTTTTTTCCCCCACATATTTTCACCATTTCCCTTCTTGTCCCCTTGCATTGCCAGATTCTACAGGCAGAAAAATTTGTGGGAGTAATATCCTCCCATCAGCAGTGGTTCATCTGGGACACACTTACAAAGTTCATAATAAAGGCAAGCCCTACAGAGCGTGCTCAATGTTTAAAGTGTTTTATGAACAACTTCACACCAACCCCAGGAGATAGTTAGATAAGCATGTGATTTATTTTTATTCCCATTTTCCAGATGGAGAAAAAATAGTGAAGTGACCTTCTAAAGGCCGCAGAAGGAGTTGAAACGGAGACGAGATCAAGGAGTTCCTGACTACCCTGTGTGTGGGGAAAACATCAGATTGTTCTGCATCTCTCTTCTGCATCTATTGCACTGACAAAGGCCTTTCACCACACTCACGTGAACATGTCCACAAGATAGATTTTTATGATTGTAGTGGAATCTGGTAGAGGGCCAGGACATTTTGGTTTTTAGCTATCCCATATAATATTTGCCTGATGTGCTCCTCTCTCTCCTGCCTCTAAGCATTTTTCAATAAACAGGCAAAATTATCCAGCAGCAAGGCTGCAAGGGCCAGCACGGAGCCAGCGAAGTCACATGTCTCCCATACTTGTACAGTTAGCAGCAAGTATATATAACACAGCCCTGCCCTTCCTCTTCTAATGAAAGTGGCTCACCACCAGGTAGGTGATCAGCTGCCAGAGGAGATTAATCTCCCTTTTTAGCGTGTGTTCTGGGGTTGGAGGGATATCAGTTGCTTTAGTATGTTTTTAACATCATCTAAAGCGTAGCCAAGGGTTATAATCAGACCCTTGGGAGAGCAAAGGTACAATAGATAGCTAAGTGCCTCTAATCCACAGCAGTGTGATTATCTATTGATAACTGCCTCCTTCCCTTTAGCTGCCCCACCGATCCAGAGTTTGGTTAATAAAAACAAATGAATTCAGCGTGCCATGGTCAGTAAAGAACATTCATTGGGGGTGTCAGGGCGGGGGAAGGTTAACTGTTCTCTTTGTTTGCTTTTCTTTTAATGCAAAACCCAACTGGCTTGGTGATGTCCAGATATGCACAAGCACCCATGCCAGATATTCACTTGCACAGACAGGAGTAATCCAAGTACAAAAGAGAAGGCTGGGGTGGAGGAAGGGGAAGTGTCTGGGGCCAAGCGATGAGAGGCAATTCTTGCTGTGATGTACTCCTGCTGCCTTTGTGATCTTGGGCAAGACTCCTGGATTAAATTTAATAGCTGGGGCTGGATCCAGTGACTGATTTTAATTAGAAAGCAAAAGGCCCTTTCACCTTCCGCTACTAAATTTGACCTGAAGTTTGTTATCCATAGTTAATTCTGTACTGCTGCGCCCTAAAGTCAGGCTTCAGGACCAATGAAACTGTAGTTTCTATTGACGTTTGTTGGATATTTAGTTTGGTAATGCTGGTCATGACTTCCCTACGTATAATTTTCACATATAATTTTCATTTTCTGTGAGAAAAGAACAGCAGCAGCTCCTTTCTTCCACACCCCCCTGACAAATTTATGAGGAAGCACATGATTTTGTAGGTTTTTTAAGAATTACTTTCAAGAAAACACAATATAACTCAGTGTTGGAAACGCATTCTGAAAAATCTAGTGCTGGGGCTCCATGAGCACAGATAATGGATTGTGAGTGATGTGCCTGAGCCTGGTCACACTTGCCACGGGGCTATTCAGAGTTATTTGCATTACACCATAATAATGTGACAAGGAAAGTTCAGCACAACAACATGGTACAGACCCAAACCATGTATGTACCACACAGTCCATTGGCTTTTGCTATTCCCTCACTGGGAATTAAACTCTCAGGGTTGTGTGCTGAGGAAAATAAAAGCTTTTCCCGTGTTTGAAAAGCATCTGCAGAAAGTAGAAAGTCGTAGAAAACAAAAAAGCGAAAAAAAAATCCCCAAATAAAAAAATTCAAACCCCAGCTTATTTGTTCATCCATCATATTTTCTGGGCAACTGGTCTCTTGAGAAACTTCCAAACAAATAGCCAGAAGTGACTGGTGGGGAGAGGAAAGATATATACGAATTCTTTCAAGCAAGGCACGTCATGGAGCTACCTAGATTTTCTACTGGAATGTAACTTTTGTGTACTTCCTGGTGCTTGCAAGGGTGGGGTGGTGGCTTGACAGTAAATCAGTGTACCTGAAAAGATATGGACACTACTGGAAGATATCAAAAATCTTTTAAAGAATGGTCTGTCCAGCCACTGCAAGGGTCCTTGAAGTCCAAGCACTTGTATAACATTCATTTTGATAATAAGTCTGCCTGGTCTTGTGCTATTTTAAGCACTTCAGAGACAGATAAACATCTGCTACAGTAAAAAAAAAAAAAAAAAATTAAAAAGTCAATTGATCACATGCCCGGGCAAAGCTTACCATGGACTGAACTTATTTTGGCTAAAGACATACAAGGGAGTTTTAAAAAAATGCCCTGGAGGGAATAAACAATTAGCAAGACAGTTGAAACAGCAACCACAACACCCTACCTTAATGGAGCCATTGCAAAAAAATCCCAATAATTTAATCTCTAACAAAGGAGGGCCTGTCAGGTCAGTAACCCAGGTCTGAGGTAGTGGTTTCACGTAACAATACTGCTTGACTTGGTATTCATTTCCAACTCAAAGTTCAGCCTAACAGCAGCTGTCAAACACCTTTGGTTAATCCCCCCCGTAGCTGCTTTGGTACAATTTTGGTGGTGTAATACACAGTATCACCCGACCCCAACAAGGCCACCGCACTGTTAGCACTTTGCCCTTGGGAGGCACTTGAGTGGGTTGGAGCAGTTACAAAATTCCCCTCAGGTATTTAGGAGAAGGACCTGCTCAGGCTCCCGGCTGCATCTCTGCTGTACTTTGTGCCACGGTAGTGCTGAAATGTGTTTCTTTCCAAATCATTAAAGCCTGGCATTTCAGAGCTGGGCTCCAGGGAAAATGTCTCTGGCTCTCTGTGCCTTTCCTCCTCTATTTTGAAACACAGATGCTAAGCTTCAGTGCACCTTCCTGCTGGATTTTCAAACAACTCAGTGTTTTACAGGCTTCAGGATATTATAAATATTGGCTTTTTTTTTTTTTTTTTCCTCCCCTAACCGTGTGCAGTTCAGGCTCTTTTGTTGCTTGGATTGTGCAACATCCTGTGTGTAGTAGGATGGAAAATCTATACATGCTGCTGGGCTCCACCTTTTCTTCCTTCATCATCTGTACCCGCACAGGCTTTCTCTTAACTCATGTCTGAATAATTCCCCTGGAATCTTTCTTATGAGCCCTTCCAAATATCTTGTTTTCAGACTGGAAAATGAATGGCAGGGATGAGAAATGTCCTCTCTCATCATGGCACTGCCTATGTCCTGAGTCTACGCCGCCTTTTGGAGAGAAACTCAGATAAAGCTGATGGATGTGGCCAGCAGCCTCTGCATGTCTGAACAATCTGCATAGTTTTCCTTATCCAAACAGGCGAGTCAGAGACATTTAGAGAAAAAGATCTTGAGGTGAGCTTCTAGTCCCTTTCAGTAGCTCTTCAAGTCTCACTTTACCCTCAGTCTTTATCTCTTTGGATATTTCTTTGGATTTGAACCCTTAATTAATGGAAATTTTCAAGATTGTGCTTGGCACAGGGGGTACCCTGTATGGGCAAAGCACCAGAGGGCGAAGTGTTTACTAACTCCATTTCACATCAATTTATCTGGCAATCACTGGCAGCCACTTTTTCAACTTTGGGCAGGTTCATTTTACACCCCAGAAAAACTGATATTTTTTCCCTTTGGACATGTGTTTGCTAGCTAACTCCACACCTCCAGTTCTTTAATGTTCTTACACTAGACTAATAAGTAATAGTAATAATAACAATAATAACAATACTAATACTACTAATAATAACAATAAAAATAATAATAATGAAGCATTTTAAAAAATCCAACTCTTTCTACTTTAAGGCATAACTCTGTTCCACATGACTGGCTGTAACAGACTCAAGTTCTTTGAAAGTAATGGAATTACATCCCCAGCACAGCTCACTGGTCTGCACTCATTTCGGAAAATTCGTCTTTTTTAATGTCTCAGCTATACTGAAGCTCAGCATCTGTTGCTAAACTGTGGGAACTCAGGATTGCAACCCAGCAGTCCCAAATCTAAGCTATGCCCTGAAAGGACCCAATACTGAAATTGGCATCATGGGGCCAAGGATCAATTTCTGGTAGACAACATCCACCTGTATCCTCATCTCAGAGTTGTAGCAACTCATGAGTTCTCATGGAATGATTTATGGATTGAGTGGACAGGATTGTCTCTGCTTGTATGGATGTTAAGCACTCACAGAAAGCAAAAGGACCCTGCTAAGTCAACTATTCCACCTTGCTGGGTCAGAGTCCAGGTATTTATATCGCAAAGTTCACAGCCACATCTGGGTAGATGTTAATAACATTACCGTATTCACTGGAATGCATCATCTGTACCTGCTGATAAACATCAATATTTTCACCTGCTAAACATCCTAAAATTAACAGCCAGGCTTTACAGGTACAAACTCCAGTGCCTCACACACACACAGTGGATGATTTCAAGAGCATTTGAATTTTTAACAGAGACACAGCTCTAACACTGATTCCCCAGGCACAGGAATGAGAAATTCATTAGCCAGGCTGGGGACATTCCCCCATCACAACGTGCATGCCCTGGGAAAGGAGTCGCATTTAGCACACTACAATTTACCTGCATGATTAACCAGCGACGCTGTTTTTGGATGTCTAATCAGATTATATTGGGTTTATGTACAATTTCCTAAGCAGGCCGACTGATAGATTGATCAAGGGTAGATGGGATCTGACAGCAGAATATTATGGCAGAATTCTTCCGGTGATGGATGAGCCCACCTTGACACAAACTCCAAAGCTTTGCCTCTTAGTAATAAATCTCAGCATGAAGTCATCTGTCTCTGACCTGAAGCTCGAAATCAACGACTCAGGATACTGAAGTTTCATCGTCTTTATGAACATTTAAGTTGGCTCAATGGCATAAATACACACCTCCTGCATTCAATCTCTTTAATAGTGGCAGGCCTTATAATGTTGTTTTTATTTTTATTTTTTTTTCTGTTTTATAAAAGTTAGCGACTCATAACTGATTTTCTCACCAGCCAAGGAGATCGTTGCTAATAGATTACATTCTGCATGATGCTTAATGAGCCATGATTGGGAAAGGAGATGAGAAATGGCACTTTGGATTGATTTAGCAAGGATTCAGTGGAAGCAATGCCACGACTCCACAAATAGCAGTAGGTTTTACGTGGTGCCATAGAATTATATAACAGGCACCTCAGCTAAAACCTTCAAAATGCCTTGCTGGCTTGAGAGCTTCACTTGCATTTTCAAAAGCTACTTGAAGTCAGATTCTGAAAAATATGCCTAGTTAACCAGAGGGCTTTTTCAAGCAATGTTGTGAGTAACTTTCAGCAGGAAATTATTGTATACACCTACAAACAACAAAAGGGAAATTTTCCCCCAAGCCCACCTGAAAAATCCTCTGCATGATCTGGAGCTCTAAAAGTGGGGATAACTTATTCCTCTTGTAAACTGCATTATACACAGAATATATGATGGTGCAATATGGTGCTCACACCATCTAGAATTAATAATCTCCTTTGCCTGGGACTTAATCCAAGGCCACTTATGAGACTGTGGCCCTATTTCTTCATAGGATTTAAACACCTAATTTTTATCAATTTCAGCAAGAGGTCAAGGTTTAGCTTCTTTTTGAGTGTTTGGGCACACAGGTCCTTAGATCATGTTTGCATGCGCTCGTAATGTAAAATTGTGAGGGTGTGTGATCGAAGTCCTCCAAGCTCCCTGTGCTGGGTCGACATCCCGGGTACCCACAGCAGCTCTCTGCATTAATTCAGCAATGCCTTCAAGTGACCTACTGCAGACATTCTCATCTGACGGAGCCAGGAAATGGGGGAGCTAATAGACCACTTTGGAGTGTTGTAAGATCACAGCAATCCCATATTTTAAGAGGTTAATACAATACTAATTGTGGCTTGGGTGAAGAGTTCATAAGACAGATGAACCCACATTAGTTTTGAGAGTTTGAGCAGCCAGATTCTTAATCCATATTCACTACTGCTTGGGAGTGTTTCTGCTCTTTATCTAAGAAGGAAAAGAAATATCAGGAGATTTCTGCAATTGTCAGCTTTTTCTGACTAACCTTCTTGACTGCATCTTCTGGGTTCATGATGGCTGATAACATACCAAAGTCATGGCCAATGAGAAAAATCAACTTGTAGGACTAAATTCACCTCCTGACTGACTCTGACAGACCTAACTGCACTCTGAGATCTTATTTCTGCTAATATCAAAGTCCAGAAACTGACAAAGCTGTATTATTGTCAACCCCTGTAGTGAGGCTGGGAAAGTAGGAATAACAGTTAAGTTAGACCTGCGTGAATAATTCATAGGGAATAATTTATTTGATGAATTGACCTCCTTTTTTTTTTATCTGTTCATGGCCCTGTCCACAAGCAGCCTCTGATTTTCTCTCTTCCGTTGTTACTCAAATTGAAAATATCTGTTGAATAATTTCTGAGGATAATTCTTGTTCTGCAAATTTTTCCCTGAGCAGTTCACTGTGAACATTTGCTATCTGAAATCCCAGTGCTAGCTAGACACACAGATCTCATGGTGTTATTTCTGATCCTTGCATAAAGGGCACATACATTCAAAACAGTGTTTTCCACTCTGGCTATTGGAAGTTCTGAGTCCTTTACTGTAGTGTTAAGCTCTGCAAGGTGTGTATTTGATTGTAAGGTCCCATTTTTGATTCATGTGAGATAAATAATAAGTATAATGAGGGGAAACTGTGCTTTTTCTTCAGGGATTTTCCCATAAACCTGCAGGTGCCTCCCAGTCAAATGCTCTAGCTGCTCAGTGAGGGGACAAGGAAATAATGAAGGGGAACAAATTCAGGTGTTAAGGACAAATCTTAGGCACTGCTTACATCACCCTGCATAAGATTTCTGTAAGCAGGAACCATCCTGACCCAGATCCTGCCTCACAAACACAGGTACCACATGTACAGGGGATGCAGCACAATCCACAGGACAGGTAGACAAGGCAAGCAGCCCTGGCTGCCCTCCACAGCTCTGGAGGGACACAAAAGCACCTTCACACCTCCCATCCTGCTTTCCACAGGCTTTGGTGCTGAGCAGCTCCTCAATTCCCTTTGCAGCACGGTCGCTTGTTTACTCACTCCACTCATTATGTTCTGCTCTCACAAGGCTGCACATCGACTTTCAGAATCGGGGGCGGGGGGGGGAAATGGGAGCAAGACAGAGTTAAAAGTTTCAGCCATAAAAGCTTTTGACACATCTTTCTGTCTCTTTCTGTCCAAGTAATCAATCTTCTAAGTTTCCAGGAGCGGCTGAGATTTTTAAAAACAGCTGTAATCTGTGGTCATTGATGGTGGAGTAGATTGTTTGCCAAACTATTACCATAACTGTCAACCGAAATCAGAAAAATAATCTCATTGTGCTGGACAGATGCCTTTCCTGCATTATTGATATAGTCACTCCAGAGTAATAGAGAAATATAAAGCATTGTTCTATTTACAAAAGGAGATTGGCCAAGTCCTTGAGAGTGAGCAGGAGGGACAGGCACTTAAAGGAAGTGAGATATAGTCAACTCAGTAAAAGTTATGTGTCAGGGTCATGTGGCCTCCATAGTCAGCAGTAGAATCTCAGTTTTCAATAGCTTTTCCTCTCCTTTCTCACTTTCAGATTTAGCTCCAGAGCTTAATCTCTGACTAAATGAGCTTTCCAGGGTTTTAATGCAGCACCATGGAATCTACCCAGCTTTTTCCCCTTTCCACCTCCCCTGTGGCTGCCAGCACAACAACCCCAGCTACGTCTCTGGGACTGCTGCATGTCCAAAATTTACAAAAGCACTGCGTGGTCCCCATGTCGCTGTTGGTAGTGAGGATAAATCAGGTCAGCTCTCTGCATTATAATACAATACAAGAGAATTTTGTGTGCTTGCCACCGAGATGTCTCTGCAAGCACTTTGCAAAGCAATGCACTAAATATGAGCGTTGCAGCAAATCTTTAGGCAGATGGAGCAGCCAGCCTGCATTTAGCCATAGCGCCCACAGAGTCTTTTGCTGTTACAAATGTTTGTATATAGAGAGGGGCCCAATTTTGCATTGGAATCTGCTACAGTGAACCCATAACCCCAAGTTCCCCATTTATAGCACAAATGAATAAATATCTATACAGTCAGAGGACTGGAGGTGGGACTGGAGCTTCTATTTTCATTTGAACACCATGCAGGGGTCAGGCACAGTGAGAGTCCCGTGATCAGCTGAGGACAAGCTCTGGGAGATATATGGTCTCCTGTCCTTTTTTCTTTTTTTATTTTTAAAATTGCCTCACATTTCACTGCAGGAAAAAGTTTGTTTTCTCATCAGCATTTTGAAAACATAAAATCTGAATTTTTTTTTTTTTGGGGGGAGCAGGAATTATCTATAGACGTAGTCCTCTATTTAACTTGAAAAGAGAAATTAGCTTTTACAAAATGACAGCAGTTTTTCGTTTATTCTTGTTCAAAAGCAGATATATGAGCTGCTAGCCTCATTTTGGTAGCAACAAAAGAACTTTTCGGCAGCTTAATGCTTTGAGGCAACACATGGCTTCTTTCTTTCTTTCTTGCAACAAAAACATACAGATGCAATCTTTGTCTCAGCAGAATAAAGATGGAAATAAAAATCATTTCATCAAATTTGGTGTAATGAGAATTATTGTCGTACTATAAAAATAATTTAAATAACAACAACAACAAAATTGCTTTTACCCTGGTTTTACTGAAATGCCTGCAAAAGAGCCATTCTAGGGAAGCAAATGGATGCTCTGGTCTGAAGTGTGAGAATCAGCAATGCACAGAAAAAAGCAGGGCTAATTGAAGGACTAATTCTTGCTGAGTGACCACCAGCCAATCAATAGCTCGGACCCATCGCGCTGACTAAAACATTTCAAATAAGAACAAATTTTTGTGAGGAAAATGCCTGACTGTCTTCATGCAGAAGGATGAACAGTCTGTGGTCAGGCAACAAATGCATAAAGTGTCCTTGACACCACGTTTGTCGTGACTCTTCTGCTCTGAAGTTGTTATACTCTGGTTAGAGAGATGTCCCGAACCCATTAGTGCGTGTTGTGGGCAGGAGGTTTGACCCAGCCCCTCACATGTCACACCCCTCACTCCACTAACTCACACCCATCTCCAGCACGCCCGAGCACACACACAAGCACACACCAAGCCCCACAGTGGTTTTAATTGAAAAGCATAAATTTGGCCTGCTAAATCTATTAACGATTTGTTTTAATTAGGAACCCAGCTGCTTCCTGAGATTCTACAGTCTGGGTTTCAGAACTTTAACCACACTGAAAATGAGTCTCAAGTGAGTTGCTTCGAGTCTTTCAGCTCAGCGTTTTTGCAGACTTGTTGGAAGGGAGATGTTTGGAAAAGTTTCCACAGTGTGCCCATCACCCCTCCTCTCAGTCCTTGGATGATACTGACTCAGGGAGGATAAAACTAGACCTATCCAAGTGCTTCTTAAATCCAGATGCAGTTTGCCTCTCCTTATGGAGAGCAGTTAACACCCACTGTAACAATAAAATGTGAATTGACCTCCCCATCATAAATAAGTTTGCCTCCAGAGAGGCAAATATGGGACCAAATTAAAACCTATTTAAGATCTAAGGACCCTATACAGGGACTTGGTGAAGCCAGGCAAGATGTTGTCTTTACTTGTGACATCTATCAGACCACACACTAATGAACTTCTGGGCACCGGGGCACTCACTGCCACTAGGATTGCATTGCCACTACTGCCTGGAGGAAAAGCACTGGCTTTTGGATGGTCCTTCTGTGGACCTGTGACAATTTGCAAAGCCTTTTCAAGTCACTGGTGAAGATACTTTTCCAGCTTCCCCTTTCCTTCCTGGGAATGTGAGTCTGTGCCAAGAGGGAGTCATTTGTGTGCTTGTAGGCAAAACTCAGTGGGAAAATGGAGAGGAATTGGTGCTTGTGCAACTCCAGAAGGCATCAGCCTTTCCCTAAAATTAACTGACAGAAACACACACATCTGAGAGTGCATGGTCACTAAGCACAAGGTGTCCTCCCAAGGACCCAGGCAGAACCTACACAGCTAAAAATTCAGCAAATACCATTTCATTTTTCATTAATGATTCACTGAGCATATTTCTACCCTTGCTCTATGATCCAGCCACAGTCCAGGTGGAAACGACAGTCATGAGGTTCAATGAGTTATGTGAACAACCCCTTCCACCTTTGCTGTTTTCTCTTGGCTTTTCTGCCTTACTTTCCTTTGATTTTTCCCTCCATATAAAACTATATTTTGTAGTGGTTTTGGACTTTTTTTCTCTTAGCTAATGCTATTTTCAGAGGTGGGTATCCACACAACCACCCAAGACTCCAGCCCATGGAAAAGCTCTAAGAAAAGGAAGGAAAACCAAGTAAAGTGAGCTAAAAATCCATTCTGTCAGGACACAGGAGCTCTGATTTCAACAGTGTTCACCGTTCCTCATAGACTAATGTTGGCTTTGGTCCTTTTGGATGCCCAGGATGATTTCTCAATATCTATGGCTGGAGAGGAATTAGATGTCTAATTGCCTTTTTCCACACAGCCAAGAGGTGAAAGCTGACAAAGGTTATCTTTCTCTTCAGCTTTGATTCAGCCTTTTAGAAAAACTTTTCAAATAGCTCGACTCTTGACCACATTAGTTTATTTTATCAATCAAGCTTTGATTCACTGATAATAAACATATCAGTATAACTCTTGGACTTGTTCTCTAATAATAAACAGAAAACTAAGCTCACACTGAAGCTGGTAAGAGAATGGGATTTTTTTTCCTATAAAAAAAAATTTGTTGATAAAGTATAAAAACCAGACTTGAAATATTTTTTAATGTGCCATTTAACATTTCTTCAAACTAATGAGAATTCCATCTCCTTCCAACAGGAGGAGACCTCTCAAAGTCAGAAGTTCCTCCATATAACAAGTCCATGCAGACACAAAGCAGACAGTCAATCCTTGAACTTTGCAGAGTTCCTTTAACCAGACCTACAGACACAGATTCAAGGTTTCTAAGTCCCATTTTTTCATTATTCTTTAGTGTCTTGTTTTTTTCCTCTGCTTCTGACATCATGATATTCCATGAAATTCAGACTGTGTTAAAGGTCTCCTGTCTGTACACAGGAAAATGGAACCTTGAAATCTAAACATTAAATGGGCAACCCACCAGTAATCCTCCTCTGCTAACTACTTGTTGAACTACTTTTTTTAAATTATGCAGCCTCGTCATATTCAAACCAATCTTGTGCTTTGGGGTGGAAGGATATGCTTTATGAGTTTTATATACTTCAGTATATATTTTTATATAAATCCGAATGTTGCATTTCTCTTTCAGGTATGACTTAATTTTCCCAAGTCCAGCCTAAAATTTTCAAAATAAGATGTTTTTTAAAATTTTATTTTATTTGACATTTCAAATTCTTCATTGAATAACAGGAAAAAGTCCAGCAGGAATACTGTTATCTCCTCTTCCTTCCCAATTGAGTTGGATCTTGGGCTCCAACAGAAGCAAAACTCTAAGTTACAACACTGAGAATTAAATTTAAAGCCTGCACAGGTTTTCCTGTGCAGAGAGAGGAAGGGTTTGTACAGAGAAACTTTTCACAGTGCCACTAATGAGAAGTTTCTTAGTGACTTGGGACTGGCAGAACACCTCCTTTGCATAGACAGAAACATAAACCTCTATCTGTTGGTGCTCAACTTACAAAAACCTGCTGATTTTAGAGTGCTGTGAGAGAAAGCCCTCATCCCATTTCTTCCTATGCAGCTGAGTGATTCCCTCCTGCTAACATCCTCCTTTCTCCCTTCTCCCAAGGGGCTGCTCAGTCCCCTTAAGTCTTTTTTGGCTTGTTAGCTAAACCTTCAGTCTGCTCACCCAGGATTAAGGACACTCGACTTAGGTATGATCCCCCACCCTGTGCTTTGGTTCCAGGGTTGACTCATAAGCAGAAGAGTCCTTAAGCCTCAACAAGCAGATTGAAAACTCAGTAAACAAGCTGAAGAAGAGAAACTCAAGATAAGAAGTCCAAGTCTCCCACCACAGAGGCATGAAAAGCACTTTATATAATGTATTGTTGCAAAGAGGTTTTTAGTGACTTTGTAATGATTTATAGGCTGCCTTCTGTATTTTTTTATTATTTTTACTCCTCCCACAGCCCTTGCAAGTCAAAGCTGGGTTTATTGTGTACCCATTTGTCCACATTTAGCTCAATAATCTTTTCATTTAAATACTGAGAAGCAGTATGCAGAATTGCTTGTTTTTCTCAAAAGGAACAAATGCCAAAGAACTTTAAGTAATTTCTTTTTTAAAAATGTGTTTCTGCAACCTAGCAATATAAATGTTCTGGAGGTATATTGGATATAAACTTACATAATCTTGGGTATATTTAAAAGTTTCCATGGAAACCATTTCTTTGTCAAAAGAACAACATTGCTCTGGGCTATTTGTAACCCACACCTCGCACTGTCCAGCTCAGTGTGGGGACCAGGAGGTGACTCTCATGTCTGTAAAGGAGTGGTCTTGGCTGGTTTCAGCTTTTTAGCCAGAGCAGAAGGTGCTAAGTAGCATTTCTGCATTATCCATACATGAAAAAAGCAACAGTGAATGAGTTGAGGCAATCTGACCCCGGAAACATCCAAATGCAAAGACACCTGCCTTGCTTGCAGGGGCCCTCCTGGTTATGTTAAGTGCTTCTGTAAGAGGGAATGAGAGT
The DNA here is from genome assembly GCA_013398015.1 of Oreocharis arfaki. Lineage (NCBI taxonomy): Eukaryota > Metazoa > Chordata > Aves > Passeriformes > Paramythiidae > Oreocharis > Oreocharis arfaki. The sequence goes on along the minus strand of VZRR01005155.1, from coordinate 597,270 downwards.
GCAAGGTCTCAGTTCTCCTCAAGCAAGGATATTTGTTCTGCCTGCTGCAGGTTTTCCCCCCAGAATAAGCTGCTCTTCTAATAAGCACTGTTTTGACAGCAGCATTGCAGCTTGCCAGGAGCTGCTCCCAGTGCAGCATGTCAGTCTGTGCATCTGCAAAGGCATCCACAAAGTTGCAGCCCTGATTCTCACACCGTTCCTCATCCCCTCTTTTATCCAGTTTTTCAGGACAAAACTGGAAGGGGGAAAGAAAGGGCAAACAAGTCCAGTCTGACCTTCCTGCTGCCTCCGGAAACACTCCAGTTTACAGGGGCAGTGAGGTGGAGCTGGGTTTCTAGCTGTCAGCAGCTGGGAGTCAACAGCAGCCCATCTTATCCACTTCAGAAACGAGCCCTGGCTGATTGGACAAATATTTCCTATTTACCAGCTTCTCCCCCCTCCTGGATAATTCTAGGGTTAATCCACCACACCACCTCCTCAGCCCAGCCCCGTGATATTGACACTTAAGAAACACAGAGCTGTTTATATTTCATTGGAGAGCTCATACTATCAATTTTCACATTAGTGAGTCCAGCTATTGCTCTCTTCTATCGGGATCTATTGAGTGGTGGCAGTAGAGATATCCGCTGTAGTGAAGGAAAAAAAAATACTTAGCTGTCTGATGAAATGTTTTAAATGCATAGGGTTCACCTTGGGGTTGGCTGCTGCTCAGATTTTATCCATTAATAACACGCAGGGCTGCCACACTACTCTCCAGGGCTGATAGGAAAAATAGTACCACTTACAGATCCCCTGGTTTGCCTCGGGGAGAGTGCACCAAATGCAGCACATATCATACATTTCGGGGCTGAAATTTACTCCACAAGAAGAGAAAAACAAAACAAAACGAAACAAAACACACATACACCCCCCAACATTCTCTATATTAAAAAACAAAACCCAACCCTATTCCTGAAACACAAAGAGAAGTTGCCATGTAGGCCAGTAGTTGCAGACCTCAAGTGCTTTACTTATGCTATGAAATGCCTCTGGGCAAAACAGGGGTAAGATTTCAGTGTAAACGGCCTTTTTTAGCTTACTGCTCTGCAGGTTGACATTTCACCCAGCAGGGAGAAGAATCTGAATTGTTACAAGGAACCAAGCAGTAAAGAGTAGGCTCTTGGTAAGTCATCATCTTTCCAGCAAGAAAGTCTCATTTATTTATATTTTCTCCTTTTTTTTTTTTTCCCTACCCCTGAAACAATTCACAGGAAAATGATCATCAGAATAAGAATTGTTAACTGATTAGATTATTGTCAGCATTCGGTACAAGAACATCGCCAGGCGCTCAAGGGTAAGTATTATTTTCATCTACTGATGAGGCTAAGAAAGGATTGTGCACCCAATTCCCTGTGCATTAACGATCTGAAGATATTTGGGTTGGGTTGCATTGTTTTCCCCTCTCTTTCAAAGGGAGCCACAGAGCTCTTTGCTGCCAGGAAATGTTATTTAAGAATATGTGCTTCTTTTGTAAAGGGAAGGGCATAATTAGATGTTAAGAACTGATTATTGCATTGTTCTCCACAGAGATTTCCAAAAGGAACAACATTTGAAGAAAGAAGGGAAAGTATGTATTGTGCTTGGAAAGTGAGAGGCATCTGCCTTAAACATTCTCTGTCTCCACGTCTGAAAGCTTTACAAGAGATGTATCCTAACTTCCCATTACACATTGCCTGAGAGAAGCCCCTTGACCAACCATACCTGTTGTGGGACTAGAGCTCCCACCCAAAGACCAGAAAAATCCCCCATCTCCTCCAGCAGGAATCACTTGGAACAGAAAACCATGATTTCTTTCTTTTTTTTTTTTTTTTTGAGGAACTTGAAACAAGCTGAACTTGCGCCTACACACTGCTGTTTCCTGCTACTCCAGCCACAGGGGGCTGATGCACCTCGTGCTCCATCCTTTAGACACTCAGAGAAGCAAAAGATTTCTATCAGGCAATTCTCAGAGAAACCTTTGTAAGAAATAAACCCTCCTGAGCACACAAGGACTCATCAAACTCCTCCAAGCTCTAAGGCATTTAATGTAGGACAGACCGTGAGCACTTTTTCATGGTGCACACAGAAGAGAGCCAGGCTTTAGGCTGATATCCACTAAGAACCTCCCTACTCCGTGCCACACTACACAGAATATATGCTCTCTAGGTGCCATTCCCCCACAAAATGTTAAAAATCCAGCATACAAACCTCATACATGTCTCTGGAGGCTCCTGGCACAGTCTCTGGCAGATTGCTCAGGGGGAACAGTCAACACAGACCTCCAGCTGCTGCTTGACCTCCATTTGATTTTCAGCACTTGGGAGGGGATGCCCACTCGACTTGGACATCCACTTTATTACTCTTCTCACAAAGTGAGGAGTGCTTCAGCTCTGCTTAACACCTCCTGAAGCCAGAGAGACATCACCTTCCCAAAGCTGCCTCTTTCTGCTTCTTCCTCTTCAGTCTTCCTTATGTGTCATGTAGGATGTGGTTCTCCTCTAAAACACCTTTGAGCTCTGGTTCCTGCCAGGAAAACCCCTGAGGTTACCTGTGCTTTAAAGGCTGCCACAATGCCCTGGCCACCCAGCAGAACCTCAACCCCAGTACTGGCTTGTTTCCCTTCCACTGCTGGAGTTTCCGTAAGTTCTGATGAGCTGGGAAATGCTGCAGTTTTAAACAATTGGGCTTTCTAGCAGATTGCAAGGAATTTTCCCTCTCTTTCTAGGAAGGAAAATTGGGCTTGGTGTCACATTTTCCAAGGTTGCTTGGGGTATTTAATTATTAAAGTCTTCCAGGCCCATTTTAAAGATCATTTAGATAAAATTTTCCTACCACTCTTATCAGAAGTTTGCTCTGAAACCTCTTGGATGTCATAGTAAAAAAAGTTCTAATCCTCAAAATATAATACTGTATGAAACAGAAACCATGTCTCAACATGCTCAGTCTATTTTCCTTTGCTACATGTAAACCACACCCTGTACTACCTAAATATTTGCATCTAATCTACATGAACAAACACAGAGGAAAGGTGTAGCAGCACCTCAGCCTTTCTGACCTCAGGTAAAAGGATTCTCATATCCCAATCATGCTTTTATAGCCCTTTTCATTGCCCTCTTTTTTTTTTTTTTCCTCCATGGGACAACAGATTCACCCAGATTAAAAAAAAAAATTAAAAATTAACCTCCTACGTACAAGAAGTGAATCAGTTTCACGTTTTACCATACTTTGTCAAAAATGGGCTTCTTCATGACCAGGCAAGTTGTTGGGACCAAAGCCTGAGCTGAAGTCACCACAGCTTTGGAGACAGGTGTCGCAGTCCTTCTTTTCTAATTTGCAATAACAGCCTTTAGCTGTATCACAATTAACACACTCCCTGTGCCAAACCGTAACGAACTTACCTGTTCTCTCTGGACCTGCTTCCAGTCTGAGGTGAGAACTAATGAATTGTCGGGGCCACAGGAGGAGGACAAGGACAGTGGAAGCAAAGGGGAAGGAATAGGAGTACAAACATCTGCGTGTAGAGGACAAAGCTCCTTGCTCACTCCCAGGTTATGCAGCCACTTTGTAAGGATTTGGCAGCCAAGCCATCCCTTTCCTTGCAATCACCCTGTTTACTCAGGACCAAACCCAAATTCAGCTTTGCACCGGAGTTTGTTTGAACACATCCCTTCACTTCATTGCTGTGATTCAGGATTTTTTTTTTCATTTCCTTCTAAGCATCTTCATCCTTCATGGTTGATTTGGATTATGATGTAAACTAACCGAACATGACACAGCTGCTCTCTCCAATAACTAAGGAGATGCCGGCTGCCACTCACCCCGGCACTTTGGTGGTTCACAGCAGGGCTGGTGGGCTGATGGGGGCCCTCTCTTTTGGCATCTGTCTACACCATCCTCATGCCATTTGCTGAAACAAAACCAGTGATGTTAGCAGCATATGGGCAGCCAGAACAGGGGTCATTTACCTTATTTGCCAACAAAGTAAAGGACAAGGCCCAGTGGAATGGGGATATACGGAGAAGAGCTGGCATCACAGTGGCAGAAGAGGAAACCACAGGCAAGAAGGATCCCAGGAGTCACCTCTGCCCATAAGTCCCTCTCCTGTGATGTGTCTCAGATGTGTGGAGCATCTCTGAGCTTTGTATGGACTATTTGGTGCTAAGTTCTGCGAGTTCTGATCAGCTGAGCTGCCTCTGCCGAACCGAACTCATCTGGCTAGGTGGACACCCCACCTCAGATACAAAGCCTGACTCCGAGCCTCACTGAAAGCTGAGAAAGATTTTGTTGACAATCAAATTCATGTAACAGCTAACAGAAAATAAATCACTTCCATCTGCATGCTCTTGGGCTAATAAAGGCTTGGTCTGAAACTGGAGGAGCCAAGAACCTGTCAGAGATCCAATCTAATTGTATATCTAACCTGACCAGAAGTAAGAAAAATTGGAAACCTCTCAAGTAGATTGTTCTTCTTAACTTACTGGGACAAGCCACACACCAACAGCTTGCACAATCTGACTTCTGCAAACAAAAGCAGTCTGGATAATTTTGGAGAAGGCACTGAGCATTCAAACTTCCAGGTTAGCTGTCTCTGTTTGCTGCCAGAAAAGAAAAAATTAGGCACTTTTCCCTTCAGAGTAGTACCTCTAGGCACAAGGTTACAGCACTGGGCATGTTTTAACATATAGGCTGTGCTGAAACAGAGAACTTGAGGAAGATGCTTAGCGAAGAAAAATAGCTCTGAATAGAATGATGTCTGCAGAAACCAGGGATGACAAATCTACTGCAGTATGAAAGCGTATGTATATGGCATTGTGAATTTAAAAGGTGCCCTGCATAGTAGACGTAGCTCAAATATTAATTAAGACTTAGATTCATGAAAAATATCCCCCTTTTTTGTTAGAAATTTCTGCCTGCAAAATTAAACTCACTTGTGTGTGCTCTCATAATATGCAAGCATTCTTCAAAATTGCTACCTCTCTTTCTGCTTCTATAGCAATGCTTACCTAAGTCTCTATCCTCTTTTCAAAGTATCACTTATTGTATCTGAGAACCTATGTATTTTTATAAAACCCTTCATTTTGGGAGTTCACTATTTTCTAAAATTGTCTGGAAATTATAGGCTCATAGGGTGTTATTTCTATCTGATAATTTTACAAAAATCTTCCCATTTTAAAAGGTGTTTTGTTTTTTGGGGTGATTATTATAAAAATAATGTTTAAAAATGAGAAAATGTGATTTTATATCTTGCTCAAGTTTAAATAAATATAATACCCTAAAAGAATATTATCATACTTTTTTAGTATTTTGTCATAGATATCAGGAATATACATTAAAATGCATGTTTCAGTCCATGACCATGTGGCTCTACCTCTTGATTGAGTAAAATGTTTACCGAAAACCTTGAGTGTTTTAAAAAAATGAGCAGAGTTGTATCTATGTATGAAAAGTAAAAATGTTGTAAATAAGGGAGTTGGCTTTTTTTTTCCCCTCACAGTTTCAAGCTCCACTTTGTAACTTAAATGCATAAAGATTTTTTTTTTTTGTCAGCTTCAGTGCAGAGAAACATTAAAATTCATCTCACCCCAAACCTTTGTCGGGAAAAAAAGATGTTAAATATCAGCAAATGGATCTGATAAGCTGCAGACTATTTCTGCTGTCAGAGAATGACTGTAGGACAAAAACACATGTTCAGGATTTGACATCCCTTGGCATCTTGTAAATAGCCTGCATGAATCCACACCTAAAAACTGCCAACACAAGCAAAATTGTGCCCAAGTTTCTTGTAAGTTAAGCAAGCAAAGCAGAGACATGAAACGTGGTTGGATTGAATATAGAAACCTGAAGACCCCCAAAACTGACCTTGAGATCATTTTAGCGAAAGATCTTCTCTGCACTTTTGCAGCGCCAGCCTGATTTTCCCTGTATAAAGAGCTCTGTGTGTGTGTGGATGGGTGAATGTGCAGGACTGCGTGATAAACACGTTATTAGGGAAAAAAAACCAACAACTTTCCGTAGAAGAATGATAAGCAAAAAGAACTGCTGAGTAATACAAACCAAACCCTTCCATTTCCTTTTTGTTCTTTTTTTTTTTTTTTT
>VZRR01005155.1:538385-591138 GCA_013398015.1 Oreocharis arfaki | reverse complement strand
TTTTTTTTTTTTTTTAAGGATTCGTTCCTGAGAAGAAATGTGAAGTAATCCCTTGGCCTGGCTTTTCTTCCACTTCAACTCCACCCCTCACCGAAAGAAAAAACTTTTTCTTGATTTGTGGTTCAAAGGACATCTCTTCCCTGTCTGGATGGCAATTTTTTTCCCCTTTTCTGTAAAAAAATAAACAACCGAAAAAAAAAGGTTAAAAAGAAGGAAAGGAGGGGTATTTAGAAAGAGGAAGAGGAGATCTGTTTCATGAACCAATTTCTTCTGGTACAGCATCAGTGTTTGTGCCACAGATGCAGGAAGAAATTACTTCCTCTCTTTTCCCCAATCCCTTTTTTTTTCAATCTCTCAATTCTTCTCAGAGATGTTGGTCTTCCTTTCTCGGATTCAGGTTTGCCCATTGCGAGCAGGATATGTCAAAGCTTCTGGAGTCAGTGGAGAAACTGCTTTTTCCTGAAAGCCTAGGGATTGTCTCAGCATTTGAGGGATGGATTATGCAGGGGACTATCACAGCATTAGTGATGGCATCTGCTGGAAAGGAAGTCCACACTGTGGGGGAAGATGTCACAGCCACGCTTATCCCTGTGGCCTAAATGGGAGCACCTTCCAAACTTTCCCTGGGTGAATGAAATTTTTGGGTCTCATTTATAGAAGATCAACATCTCTGTGGTCTGTGCTGGCTTTAATTCAGAGGCCAGGGCCAAAAAGGACCATGAGGATGGTCCTACCCCCAATGTGGCTGGGACCATGGTACAAACACACATGGACAACAGGCCTTTTCCAGCCTGAAAAGTGAGGAGGGAAATGGGATGGGATCTGTGGAGGTGAGAAAGGTTATGGGGCAGTCAAGCGCTCTCTGTCAGGACGTGGTCAGTCTGGAATCCGGAAAGTGATTCTCTCCAAAGGACGTGGAACAGCTGGCAGCATGCCTCCTCCCCTCCTCTTCCTCCGAAGCACCCCTGGAGTCAGGATGCTGGCTTTAATGACTCAGTAGTCTGCTTGGCTGTGGCAGATCTTGTATTTCTGGAGAGAATCAATATAAACACTTTCTTCTGTATTTCCTTTATTTTTTTTTCCTTACCCATTGTAATGCCTCTTATTTCACTGTCTGCTGTCTGCCCCCAGCACCAGAGGAAACTGTGATCTCTAATTCCCAATGCTGCCCAGCCTGCTATAAAACTGCTCAGTGTGAAACGTAATATGCAAAAAAATTTCTTTTTCTTTCTTTTTTTTCTTTTTTTTTTTTTTTTTTTCTCTCCTTTTTGGCAGGCTCTGGAAAAGGCCTGTTTCCTGGCAGGAGAAAAAGCCAGCCTTGGCTTCAAGCAGCCACTGACAATTCCCAGCATATGGTAAGAGAGGGAGCTTCCGCCTACCCCATCAGGTAAGTGCCATCTTCCTTACTACAGCAATGATCGATGTCACGCTTGGAGAGCGCTGGCTACTGGGAGAGGAGCCAAGCGGCCAACTGGCCAGTACAAGGGAACAGGTCAGGGTGGACAAGGCCTCTGGGTGAGGAAAGCATGCTAGCATAAGCATGCAACCAGGAAACGCGGTGTCTTAGTGCACCGTCATCTGCTTTGGGTTTTTGGCTCCGCAGCTGAGTTCGAAAGGCTTAATTTGCTTATGCTCACACTTGGGTTTAAGTGCTTTTCAAAGGTGGATTGGAGCTTTTTTGCATATGCCTTTCAGCATCGTTTATGTGCCATTCCCTCCCTCCTTCCCCTTTTCTTTTTTTACTTTCTCTTCCAGTGTCAATTCATTCTGTTTTTGTAATTAGCTTTTCCTCCTTGGCTAGAAGAAGACCTGATCCCACATCCCTTCCAGCTCTGCTCATTGACTCCATGTTATATTGGAGCAGTCCACCACAGTGGCAAGCACCAGGAAAGTTCCCTTAGACTAGCCCAAATTTTGCCTTGTTTAGTCCTGGGCAATGGTTCAGCCCCAGTTTGGCCTCAGGATCTCCTTCTCACGACCCCATCTTGCACCGTGCTCTGCAGCATCACAGCGGGCTTTGGAAACCTCAGAGCTGCAGAGGGAGGAGTGTCCGTGGCTGCAGTGTCCCTGGGAGGGGGACAAGGCCCTGTATCATGATCCTACCCTCTCCACAGGGCCCATGGCACAAGGGACAGGGCAAAGAGCGGGCTCCAGCCCCCTTGGTGTTTCCATGGGATGGGCTCTGTCTCTGCAAGGGAAGTCTGCTCCCCAGGCTCCGGGTGCAGATAAGCACCTTCAAAGCCCCACTGAGCCATTAAGATCAGTTCCTCAGCTGTAAATCAAAGCAGCTCCATAACACTTTTTTCCTCTCACCTGAGCCCTGACCTGGAGGGACCACATCTTGTGGAGAGAGGGTAATTCATTCTCCATGCTCACTCAATCCATAGACCCTCGGCCAAGGATGCTGATTATTGCTAAGGGGGGTGCTGTTTTTTATCATCCTGGCAGGGCTAAGAGAGCCCTAACTCATTTCACATGGAGGTCTGAATAGCCACTGCCTGGTAGGAAGTTTTGGTGATGACCAAACCGAGCTGTTCTCCATTTATCCTATGGAGGACTGTGCACTTTGCAGCTCATTCTCCAGCACAGAAATAAACTGTCAGTGGCTTCTCTTCTGGCACAGATTGATCTAATACAACTGCCTCAGCGCACACTGCTTGCACAGACAGTTCCAGTGCACATTACTGTCATTTCTGATGCCCTAAAAGCTGCTGCCTTCTCCCTCCCATGCTCTTAAATGCCTTAAATGCTCTTAAAAAGTGTGGTGACACTTTTACGGGTGATGGGGCAAGGGTCAAAAGCTGAAACTTTGCATGCCAAGAGATGCAAACAACAGATTCCCATCTCTAGGAGGGAAGCAGGATCTGATTTCCTTTGTCAGTAGGTTCATTCTTTGTGCCACATAATTATAGATAAACAAAAAGAAACACGCAACATGCCTTAAATTAAATTCAGAGTTTTCTGATTGCCACATTAATGGGAGAAAGGTTATCCCAAGAAGGCGCATCTCTGAGTGCTGTAGGAAATCAAGCTGCAATGCGAAGTGTAAAGCAGGGGGTTGCATTCTAGAAACTGTTGTAAAAATCTGAGCTGAGCCACAGGTTTGCCAGTCAATGCCTGGGTGCCATCAGTGACCAAAAGTGCTACAGGACAGTAAACGAGGAGTAGAGCCATGTCCATAAGTTTATCCACCTAAACTATCAGGTAACAATGGGTGCTGATCAGCAAAACAACAAATCCAACTCATTTTCAGATGTCTGTGTTCCTGGGGAAATGATTTTGTGCCCTTGCACTGGAAATATATGGGTGTTCATCCTGCAGAGGTATTTTAAACTGTTGACCAAAAGCCAGGATATTAAAGTAAACGCTACAGGTAGACCACTGCTTCAACCTCAAAATTCTAGAAAGGCTACCCTATAGCATTACATTTTTCTTTTCAGATTTTTCTAAGTGGGTCTCAATTCTAATTATAAGGTCTTTCCCTTTTATATAATTTGTTTGTTTTATTCTATGATACACAAATCAAAATGTTATATGGCATGACAAACAGCATGTACTTTGATCCAGAGAAATAAAAAATCTGTTGTAATGTTACAGTGTTATAATCATCCTTTTGATTTTGAAGTAAACTAAATAAGATAAATATTTCCAGAATTACATTTTTAATGTAGAACTAATAGTATTGGCACAACATGAAACATTTACTATTAATCTGGAAAAAAAGGGTCAGTATTTAAAACAAACAAATTCCATCCCATCATGTTTCTATACAAAATATCCACTTAGCCTAATTAACTACAGCTCCTGAGCATCGGTGAATGGATTTTCACATTTAACAAGTTCCATGGAGTTCAGCAAGAATGATTATTTCTTTTGAATAGTCATGCTTAAAGAATATTGCTGCCCATCATACGGGATTCATTACTGCTTGGTTTCAAGAGTCTGTCATCCACAGAGGGAGCAGGAATGATTCCATATGACTTAGGTGACAAATCATAAAACATAAAAAATGAATAGCTAACAGCTGTCTGGACTTTTCCTGCAGCAAACAGTTTCCTTCAAGCTGATATTTCCTCATGCTCCTAATTTTCCAAAAAAGACAATCCAGATGTTCCAGCTGCACAGTACAGGTATCTCCAATGCAACCAGCATCTACAGAGAGATCACCAAAGGGCTTCTCTGCTTTTCTCTTCTTCCACTTGTCTATTCTTTTCTTTCTCCTTTTTTTTTTTTTTTTCTTTTTTTTTTTCCCAGTCTTTTATTTCTCCTCAGGAAGAGTAAAACTTGAGCATGGCCAGGTGTTTTCACTTCAGAGGCTCCAATGGCAACAACAACTACAGTGCTTGGAAGCTAACAAATTTGTTGTGTCACAATTGATAATCAACTCTAGTAAAAGAATGTCCAAATCAATTGAGCTTTAGCAAGGGCAAACTGACTGGACACAGCCAGACTCCCTGCAAAAGTAGGCCAAGCTTGATAAATTTGCCCTTATTATAGCTATTGATGTTTAAATTTCTTCAGGGATGTTGTTACATGGGTGCCTAGTGGTGACAGAGGTACGATGACCTCCTTCGATCCTTAATCTACACCTGTTAGTTGGCTCCCTAGTTGCTTGTGAGTATACTCAAGCTTAAAGGTTAACAAAAGAAAAACAGGCCAAGTTTACGCGACTGCAGCAACGGATCAATGCAGAGTAAATAACCTTCTCTGTCTTATTTCCCCAAGCATTATTGATCCGAGTTCTTTGTTCTTTGTCATGTTTCTGTCTTCTAATCCCAGGGGACACTAAACGATCGGCTCATATTGGACATGTTAACTGGCACATTATGACAGCTACCATTTTGTCACTCAATGTGGTGCTATATATAAAGAACCCTCAGTTCAGAGGTTTCTGAGCTGCTCTCTCCAAAAAAAGCCTCCCATACCTACTTTTTTCTTTCGGCTTCCTATGTCTGCCCACCCCTGCCCCTTAGGTATTTTATCTAGAGGTCTGCCATAGCACTAACCTTTTTTTCTTTTATTATTATTATTAATTGTGCTCCTAAAATTTCCCCATCCTTAAAGATGGACAATAACCCAACAGTTAAAAATAATAGACACTTTTGCAGCATTCAGTGCACGGCAGGAGTTTCAGGCAGCAGCAAATGCTGGTATCAATTCTGACCTGTCGGGGCTTGTTGTTTTTTATTTAGGAACAGGAGCCCTTTCCTTTCATTATCAAGGTTACATTTAAAGGATATTGTGCTTTCCCAAGTGTTCTCAATGGATTTCTATGGGATATTACAGATATCACTCTATCCACACTGAGCCCAACCTCTGTCTTTCAGCCGAGCGGATGCTCCAAGTGCCTTAACAGCTCTATAAACTTGCAGATTTGTGGTGGAAGTCTGTGTTCACTGGGAGACTATTGGATTTCCAACAGAATTAATTGGATTTCCTTCCTTCTGAATGCTCCTTCTACATGCCTATCTCTGAATAAAGACTTGCCAATACTAACTCCCAGAATTATACAGAAGAAAAAAGGGGGAAAAAAAAAGACGTGAACTTGGAAGGCATGGCAACATACTATTGCTTATTTAGCCTTCCTCACACTTTATCTAGGACACAGAAAAAGCCTATTCTAAAAGAAAAAGCTTTTCCCTCCTGTGCCAAAAAACTCCCAGCAAGGGATCCAATCACTGGAGGAAGCGTTGCGTGCCTTTCTGTCACAGCGAGGAAGAGTCCGTTGGCTGAATAGTGTCATATGGATTTAGGACTCCAAAATTCATAAGGCATTTCTGGGTCTGTCTGGCACCTAATGGACAGCATGATATAGATAGAGGGAGTAGGACTACATTTTAAACCCAAAAAGAGAATTGATAGTCAGGAGGTAGACTGCTGCCTGTTTCCCTATGTGTGGCATTTCACTGTATTAGCCATCCCTAATCACCGTGCAAATATACTCTGTCCAGTGGACAACAATAGCATTATGACTTTCCTGCCACAGAATCTTATCTTTCTCTATGTCACAGCTGAGTCAATCTGTGCTTTGGACAGGTATTTTTGCAAAGGAATCCAGGGGAAAAAAAGCTGCTGTATATTTCAATTGAATTCCAAGTTCCTTCATGTCTCCATAGCTGATAATTAAACCTACTGACCTGCTTCTGCATCGAAGCTTGCAGGAAATTAAGCAGATAATACTCTTTAGGTAGATAGGCTTTGGGGGATAGTTTATTAAAAGAAAAAGAAAGGGCCCCCATCCAAACAAATAACATTGAACTGTGAGTCTCAGAGCAGCCTCATCACTTGGCTTTGGGGGTCTCCCCCTTTATTCCATTGATAGCAGAGTTTGGAGAAATGTTAAAAGGATGTCTTGAAAGGAGAACTAAAAGAAGACATGTGAAGAATTTGTCCCTGTTAGGCTCAGTCATTCAAGCCTAAAACCCATCTCAAATATTTACTAGATTATTCCGATATTAATTTTTCACAGATGGTATGTTTCAGTTTTTCTTTCTGTTTTTCTTTTATTTTTTTTCCCCAATTCAAACCGCTAAAATATGCTAAAGCCATAACTGGAACCTGGTTTGGTGTCTATCTACAGAAACTTATTATTTGATTTGAAATGGTTTTGTTTTCTTTTGACATGCTGGAAATACATCCTTAAAAGACATTTTCATCTCCATAAAACATTTGTGCTTTTTGGACTTGCTGAAAAACTGAAAAATCCAGAGGTCAACCAGATTTAACAGTTAATTTATTCACTATTTGTCTTTCCAGCTGCAATTACTTTGGGGCAAACCCAACATATGCTAATGTTTTTATAGTATGCCTAAAATGTCATAATAGATTCAAATTATTAATAAAACTGACATGTAAAAGTGGGAGATACCTTGTATGTGGGCAATATGTGTTATTCTGGTCTAATATTTTGCTCCATATTTCCCATCAGCATGAGGGTCGTTTTCAAATCTGGGAAGAGTTATGGCATTGTTGTCCTTAAAGAGTTGTTTGGCTGCAGAAAGGACACATACACATAGTCCATGTATCCACCAGAAATTTTACATTCACTAGAATAAAGAATTTCTTCTCCTAAGTGAGGTACACAAGTTTGTTGTTTTTTTTTTTTTTTTCATAGAACTGCATGGTCCCTGTCCTGCAGGTGTCATATAGCATCTCTGTTTTGCATTCCTACGATGCTGTTAAAAGGGTTTGAATTTTTCTATTTATTCTGTAGCCAGTTCACCTCTACTGCTCAGTAGGATGTTCTGCAAACTGATCTCACTGTTAGGGTGACATCACTGTGTTAAAAATAAGCCATGGTGGCATATCTGTGATAAAAAACAATATTATTATTCAAATAAAATTATATATCAACTGTGCAAAGCTCCCAGTGTGTTTGAAGTGTATATTTAAGGGAGACAGCCCGAGCTCTCTGTTGTGAGAGAAAAGTTATATTTTTCTATAATATTTTTATGTGGCTATAAAATGTGATGGAGAAAAAAAAAAAAACCTCTCAAATGATGTCTTGTTTATTTATTAATTTAGCTTTTTCAGCTGTCAGCAATTGAATCCTCTTAGATATGGAAGAAGTTCTGCCTTCCTGATCCTAATTTCAATCTCCTCTCGAGGGACAGATCGCAAGAGAGGGACCAGGGGTGCATCCCAATATTTAGCATTTCAGCTCTTCTCTCCCTTTAGGTGCTAGATCCATCCCTAGATCTTAGAGCAGACCCTGATAAGCAGACTGAGACTAGCATTTATAAAGGCGTTCAGGGGGAGGTTTTGTTTTGATTTCTTGTGTTGTTCTCTCAGCCTGGCCTTTGCCCCTGCATAGTGCACTCTTATCCTCTGAATAGGGAACAGCAGCCAATTCTAGAGTTTCATACCATTTGTGCTTTGATAGAACAGCAGTCATATTCTCAAAAATCATCAGGGAATAGGACTGAGCAGCCTGGATTCTCTCCTACAAAGGGCCAAGTCACACAAACTGTGAGAATTCACACAAAGCTGGTTAGCATATTGAGGTTAAGTGCTCAGCTTAACTGGGAGGGCAGGGGGAGAAAGAGATATGTTGGTTCCTAAATCATGGAAGAAGGTTCAGAGTATTGTGTTTGGGTGTTTAATTTCTTGAGAACAGCTGAGAAGATTCTTGGTTTCCTTCAGGCAGAAATTTCCTTAAGGAAGCGCTGGGGAGTACAGCTGACCTTGCAAAGGTTGATTTCAGAGTTTTCCCCTGGCAAGTGGGTTATTGGGGAAAGGACTAGAGAGACAGATGTGTCAGAAGTTCTTAAATTTGTCAGGAAAGATACTTTGCTTTTTCCTGTAGGAGAGAACTGTGTTCAGTACTGTGTAAGATACTTCTGATTTTCCTGATTGAAATAATGAGACTCTGGCACAGTCCTCAGCTGGGGTAAACTGATGTTAATTCCAAGTTTCATAGACTGAGGCTGGCTTGTTCTAGCTGGAAAACTGGTCCAAGGTCAGAGGTCTATATACTAAAAACAAATTTGTTCTGGAGTGTGTATGCATGTGTAGGGTCATGTACAGCTTGTCTGATTTGGGATCTTAGAGAATTTTTGACGTTATTAGTAATATTCCTCCTTTCCCCTCTTCTTGAAAAGGACATTTACATAAATAAAGCTTTTAGACTGTTCAGCAGATTTACCTCCTGCCCTCTCAGGCACACCCTAACCTCTTCTAATAATACAAATGTTATCTTAGTCTAAAAAGTTATTCTTGTCCTTGATGTGCATTTTGTACTCCTGTCAAGGGCCAGAATAGAAAGAAATCAGGGGCAGTGTGAGGAAGGGTCAAACTGAGCATGAAAAGATTCCTCTGCCTTCATGTAACGTACAAATCAGGATTGTTAGAGCAAACAGCCACCAACGAGCCACATTATTCATAACACTTCACAGTTTTCTCATGGAAGCCGACAAATGTGCATTGCCTGAACATATTTTGTTAATTCGTTGGGTTTTTGCTATGAATACAGCTGAATAATTTCAGAGCATTTTCCTGACAGTAATGAGTGGTGCTTTGTACCTTCCCTGGGATGCACATTACTACTGTTTTGCTCATTTTATGGATGGGCAATCTGAGGCATAAAAAAGAACAGGTCAAGTGCAGGATTATGGAATTAAAAGGAGCCTTGACAATTTTTAATTACTACCTAATATTCTAGAAAATCTCTAAAATACTTTATTAATCTGGATCCTCATAAGCATAATATTTTAAAGAAGGGTTAATACATTTAATTAAAAGATGGCAAAGTATTTATTGGAAGCATGATATTTTGGGGAAGAGTTATTACATTTAAGTAAAACATGGCAAAGTATTTTTGTATTGCTTAATGAATCTTTAGATGCTAGAAACCTTTGGACCATTTGTTTGATCTTCATATTTAAACATGATTTTAACAGTAACAGTTCACCCATGGCACTAAGAGACATCAGTTGCAGAAAAACACACTAATACGGACCAGAGCTGAATTAAACTGTGTTGATGGAGATAACCAGTTGCATATGTTTTTAGTTAGCAGGAGCCAAATCAGATAGCCACCATACAGAAACACGGGGCCTGATGGATATTTTTTTTATATTTTTCTGAGAAAAGGCTGGATTGCAGCCTGAGTCTTGGTTACTACGGTCGTCCGTTCGTACTGGGGAATCAGGAAAATGAAATTCTGGATAAAGTGAAAAGATGACTGGAGAGGAAGGAAGAGCAAAGTATGTGAAGGGCAAAGACATAAACATTGGTGCTGTTCTCTTTGTGTTACTAGACAAGGACCTTCTATTGATTTCTCCGGGCATGCTTGCACTTCCTTCCTTCAGTGACTAATGATACGCCCTTTGGGTTATGATGACACTGCATTTCATAGGCCTGCAGGTCGAATACCTGATGTATTCTCTGCCTGGCTCTTACTTTAAGTCATTGTCCTGCTCCAAGCCAGGCTCTTCTCAAACGTGAGGCAAATAAGAAAGGGAGATAATTTACGTTGTGCATCCCAGGTTGGAGAATAAAGCGCAACACTTCAAGTAGGTTCAAACATAGCTGGATATTGTCTGAAGCCTCATTTCCAGTCCGTGGCATAGCATCGAGTCTGGTGTCTTTAATGTTTTTCTCACAACACTTTCCAGAACTCTGTTTCCTTCTGCAGGAGCCCCAAAGTGCATATGTGTTAGGCACACATTTCCTCGCCCACCTCTGCGTTGGAACACAGATTTGTTTTAACTTTGATTAACAATCCTCCACAGAAATTTAAAGAAAGAAGTGACTGATTCTTCTCTCACTTTCAGTAAATTAGGAATAATTCCCCTCTCCCACCCACCCCTAGGCCATGGAGTTAACATAAATAATGTGAAACTGGTGAAGGTGACAGAAGAGTTAGGCTAAAAATGAAGAAACCTACTGCCTTCAACACCGAGAATATGGGGCGCAAATTATATCTCGGCCTATTTAATTGCCAGGCAAAATGTGGGACAAGAACTCTTGGGGGCTCCCAGTCACCAGCAATATGAAGGATTTGAGATAAGTAGCCCATAATAGCTGCTCTGGACAACCTTCTTCTCATGTTCAAGAAGCAAAAACAGCAGGAGGTTTTCAGAAGCGTGAAGAAGAAGTAAGCATCTGACGCTCACTTACTTTTAACAAAAGTTTGTCCTGTGGCAACCCTGAGTGCCTTTGAACATATCAACCTATATTCCACCAGCAAACCAGCTTTTGTGTGATGAACTACCCAAGCTTCCCCAGTAACCACCTGGAAGACCAGTAACACCACCAATGAGATTCAAATTAATGGCAAGTAACCTTGAAATGACTGATTTGACATAAAGAGGTTTTCTTTCACAATACTCAACACTGTTTCCATCCTCTGGAAGAATACTTTTGTGAAGCCATAGATCCCATCATTTAATGTGCAAAATTTAGGTTGTCAATCAGGATGCCTAAATAGCTCATGTTTGTAACAAAATGTAGCTATCAGGCTTTTTCTTGAGTGTCTCATGATGTAAATGGGAATTACTGATCCAGAGATTGAGTTTACAGCTCTGATTTGAAATTTCCAGTCTCTCAAGAGAATATTCTGACTTTAGAAAAACTTAAAGGGCATAAAAATACATTCCTAATAGTCTAAAAAAACACTGATAATGAGAAGCCTCCAGACTTCTTTCCACAATTTCCTATTCTTACAGAATACTTAGTATAGAGAACAGTTTAAATAAATGCAGACACACTGTCCCTTTCTTGCCTTCATTTGGTGCTAAATCCCCCAGAGAGGAGAGAACTATTTCTCAGCTGAAGTCTGGGGAACTGCCTTTGGTTCCCCATTTCCTTCTTGAGTTGCACAGTATTTATGCTGCTCCTCTGCCAGGTGTTGATAGGAGAGGTTGATTCTTAGAGCTTTATCACGTTTAATCATTGCTCTGGTCACTAGTTAGGGTGGTTCATATTCCTTCTCCTTTTCCCCATCTGCCCAAACACATCAGCCAGGGAGCATTGGGTACAAAAGGCTGCAGACCGAGCACTGTGGTTCCACTTGTTCGCCTTGGCAGTGCTAAGAAGCACCAGTTTGGCTGGACACCACAAATTTTAGTCTCGGGATAGGAAGACCTACAAGGATGGGGGTGGTCAAGGAATGGGGGAACTTTCCAAACAGTCCTCTGGCTGCTGAATGGGGGATGGCAAAGCCTGGGAAAGCAGAACAACAATCCATGTCAAATTCCAGTTGCACCCCAGGCACTGTTGGAATGAGGAAAGTTATTTCAGGTGGTGAGGAGTCATGGCCAGGCATCATGAGCCATTGCCCAGGCTGAGTCTTGTCCTGCCAGCAAGGCCACGTGTCACACCTCGGCTGGCAACAGCCCAAGCAGCTGCTGATGCTGCTACTTCCAAGAACAGGAAGGTGCCTGATGCTGGAAATCTTGAGAAGAAAATGTATAAACAGAAAAGAAACTTCTTTTTTTTGTCCCTTCATACAGCCAAATTTGATGAGACCAGTATATTTCTTGAACTCTAATAATGGCATGGGGTCAAAATAAGGCAGGACTCACACCCATAGTATGTGAGCCCCTCAAAATTACCCGCCACAGGCCAGTGAAATGAAGACACACAAATCTGAAGGCAATTTCTTACTTTGTTGTTCCTGGAACTGTTTTTCTTGTTTCATTCCTCTTCCTTTTGCTGCCACCATTAGGAGGTGCTGGCTGGATGCTTTCAGTGTGGTGTTCCAGTGCAGAAATGCATTGCACCAGCTGATAGAGAAATAGATTCACACACAGGGAATTCCTGAGCTGACTGCTAGTTACAGAAATATTATTCAAGAGCCAAAATTATGTGATCCTTCTTGGAAGAAAAAGACCATGAAAATCAGCAAGATTTTTCCTCCACTGAGGATCTGGAAATCTATGCCATCTCTTAATATCCAACAGACTTCTTGAGTATCTGGTGTGATTTTTTTAAGTGAAACATATGATAGAAATGGAAAGCTTAATCAAGTTTCCTGAGCTTACTAATTACTCATTCTTTGGGTTTATTTTCTTCTGTGCCTTCTTTGCCTGACAATTGAACATGGCAGAGACGTAAATCTGAGAGGTTTGTTTTGCTTTCAACTAGCTCTTAAAACACCTTTTCTATATACACACAGAGATTAAAATAAGAAAGAAAGGGTGTCAGCCATATGATAACAATGAGGAATGGCTGGACAGAGGATTGGACTCCTTAAAATGGGTATGTTTACCATCCCATGATTGATGAATTACCAGGGATTTTAATTGTAAAGCTCTGGCTGCTATTGCCATATTTCACAGACCAGGATCAGCAGCTATTTCATCTACCTGTAATTTTATTTCTTTACCAAGTGCCTGATCATGAGAAACAATAACTGTCAGCAGTGTAAATTCCCACAGGACTTTGAAGATTTACTCTGACTAACTACAGATCCATCCAATATCTCTCAAGATCAGTCTCTACCTGTCCCAGACTGAGATGTAATGTGGCTGTAGACTGTAACTGTTTACAGAAGTGGGAGCCTTCAATAGATCAGCGTATGAAATCATTCCTATTCCTCCACAGTAGTCTGTAAAGTTTCCAAAGAGCTTTCCAGGCTTTCTGGATGAAAACCACTATATAAATGCAAGATGCCATTATTATTTATTGTTTCAGTTTGACAGAAAGATGGAGGGTTTCATTTTGACTTTATATTTCCACTTCGCCTTTGTTTCATAACTTTCTGACGTGCAGAATTTTCCTTTGTATTCCTTGCAAGCCTTACAACCTCCCTGCTAAGGCAGAGAGGTTGGGAATGCTGCAGCCACAAATAAGAATTAACTTAGAGCAAATTTTAATTATTATTTGTGTTCTTATGACATACTAGAGACCATAAGACCATACATGAGACTAAAGGCCTCAATTTTCAGAGTCCTTTATCAAAGACTAGCTGGTTCAGGATTTTCCAAAAATGAGCAAGAAATCCACTTGTGACCGGCTCTGAAAGGCCCTTACAAAAAAGAAAATTTTTTTCACAGCATTACATTCCTGGTAACCCTGGCCCTTAGAAGTAATATCTTATATTGCTGTGAAAAAGAGATTCTTTGCTGTCTTTAATAGCAGTTAATTTTCTTTTTACACAGCTGTAAGGAGGGTGAATGAGGGGAAACCCAAATAGCAAGAATTACCTGCTGTTAGTTTGAATACCACAGAATTTAGCCCCACTTTACACATACCTGAAAAGTGAGATATCCACCTCATCGTTGTCCCTCGCACAAATATTTTTTTTCCTTTAATTCATCCCATGGTATTTTGTCATGAGAAACCTGACATATTATACTATTATATATAAGAGTTTTTTATATAAATACGATTATATAACTATGCTATGAATATTATTTCTTCTTGAATGTTTAATTTCACAAGTTCTAATAAGGTAAATGTTATTTGCTTTGACCTTGAGCAATCCACAGCTCTGTTGACCACAGGAAAAAAATTGTTGTTCAGTACGGCCATTCTGCTTGAGCCAGTTGGAATCTCAATCCAGTGTCATTTTAAAGAACCTTTAGAACAGTGGATGAGAGACTCAGCTCTCATCCCATTACCAGCTTTATTTAATCTAAAATGCCTCTGAGAGGGAGAGACTCCCTTATCTCTGAGTTGTGCAAACACACCGCTGCACACTGATACAAGATCTGTTGTGAACCGTGTAGGAAAGCTGGTGCTGAGCGGAATCCTAAGTATGTGAATCCAGCAGGTGAAACAGGACGGAGGGGAAGGGCTGAGGTCTATGGCTGTGTCCCAGATACTGAAGGAGAAGACAACTGTTTCTGCAGGGCACAGAAAGGGGAGGAGCAGAGATCTAGTTTGACAGATACCATCACCTTATTACTAACACTAATATCTTTAGCACAGCACAGAAAGAAATTGAAGAAGGCGTGTGCTGTCTAACATATTGTGGTGCTATGTAATCCCCCAAATGCTGAAATACTCATGTAGACATTTTTTGGTGTTGTTGTTTTAGTCATAATTGCTCCAGTGTCAAATGAGATTGTAATGAGAAGTGGAGCTGTTACAGAAAGTTCACTGTTCTGGAACTTCTGTGAGATGGTGTCAAATAACAACTTTTTTTCCCCATGTTTTTCCCACTTTTACAGCTGCCTCTTCATTCCCTGGTTTGGAGACTGACTCAGAAAATAAGACATTAAGCTTTAAAGCTAGCTGAAAAATAAAGGGTGGAGATGTGAAAAATGTCAGGGACTTGGCATTCTTCTTTTCATTAGCTTTCAAACTTTAACAACATTCCTTAATAGTCTTGTTTAATACTGGTTGTTCCAGCCACTTTTAGAAGATATTTTGGAAGACTTGAGGCCTAGATATGCAGACGAGAAGCCTGATGACTTGAGGCCCAGACCAACCAAAAATTAATTCCAGATGTTCCGTATGCATCTGATAAGGCAGAACCTGGTGTTTCATTAGGGTTTTTTGTAGCAATCATGCACAACAACATAGAGGCTGAGATTATCTAAGTTGCATACTGAACTTGTATGAAAAAATTGTAGGGATAAGAATATTTTGGATCCATTTTTCAGCACATTTGCGTGCCAGTGTTTGAACAGTGTGTGGTTAATGTGGACTGTAAGGCCCCTTTCCCTTCAAGACCATAGTGAGATGATTTCAGTTGATGACCATTCATATTTATTATTTTACTTGCAAATCTGAACTCATCCTTGCAGATCCAAACAGGAGTAATTCCAGCTCACAGGAGTTTACTTGTACTGCCTGTCTCCTAGATCTACTCTATGATCTGTGAAGAGCATTTAATGTTAGAATTGGCCTTTTCTGCTCCTGACATATTTTTGCTTGACTTCATCCTGAGCCGAACAGGAGCTCCTGAGTTCTTGCACAGAGCCATGAAAAGTCTAACTCTTGCTCACTTTTGAATACTTAAATGAAACACCTGAGTCTGGAGACCTGGCTGTAGGACAGAGGGACAGTGCCAGGGAGAAAACCATCTCTAAAGATCATTGTGGGAATTTAATTTAATATCTGGATGTGTTGTTCTTTCTCTGTCAGCCCAGAGGACCCACAGCTAGCAGATTCCCATCCACCTCAGCCCACTGCCTCAGGTTACATTAAATGAATCCAGACCTCAGATGAGCTGTCTCAAAAAGAGGGAAAAAAAAAAGAAATCAAAATCAAAACCATACACTAACATATCAGTAGAACAGCAAAGAAATAAAGGGAGAAAAAAGGGATAAAAGCACCTGTAGGATGAGAAGTGCAGCTCACCGAGTATTTCCATCCTCCGACTGCTCCCTCTGCTGCCTGCAAGACAGTGAGAGGGCAGCCAGGGAGAGACATGGTCTCTCTATGGCTGCCCAGGTGGGCTCTGCATCCTTCTTCCTCTCTCTGCTCTCAGCATTAGAGATTCCGACAGTTCCTAGATAAAGTTAAAGACTCATGTAGTGATCTTCACACTAATTGGACTGTAATGTATAGCCTCGGTCAAGCAAATCTCTCCCAGCACTCCTCTCCACAGACGGCAATCAAGCCATTTACAGAAGATGCATCGGCTGCTGGGACCCTGGAGTAACCTTAAACTGCACTGGCCTTTTAGCAGAAAACACAATTAATTTTGATACTGAAGGGCAATTAGGACTGGGGTTAAAATAAAAAATCTCCTGAACAGAGAATGTCAAAGACTGGGAAGGAAACTCTTTCCCTGTACGCAGTGTGTTGAAGCTCTGTAAGCACAGCAACTGTCAGCTCGCAGTAATTCAGGTCACTTTAGAAACCCCCTGTTTCCATAGAAGAAATGTAAATTCAGATTAATAAGCACCACGCTCAAACCCCGCTAAGACTGATTGCCATTTTCTTTCAGTCTTTGCTGCCAGACTGAGCACAGCTTCTTCTTGTTCTTGCTGGGGAAACCTGCTTTACATCCCGGAATTTAGTGAAACGACCAAACACATTTATTTTGTACTGTTTCATTTCCAAAGGAAAATGCTTTCCCAGCTGACACTCTGCAAATCTTGACTCAGAGCAAATCATGTCAGCAACTCTGTAAATTTCTTTTTAGAAGCACAGGAGGTGTTTACAGTAATACATATCTACATACACCAACATGCCCTTGCATATGTGCAAGGCAACCAGAATTTTGGCCTCACCTGTGCAAAAGGCTTAAGTTCATGTCACTCCCCATATCTTTGCTGTGAAGGTGGTGAGGCCCTGGCACGGGTTTCCCAGAGAGGTTGTGAATGCCCAAACCCTGGCAGTGTTCAAGGTCAGGTTGGATGGAGCATTGAGCAATCTGCTCTAGTGGAAGGTGTCCCTGCCCACAGCAAGGGTTTGGAAATAATTGATCTTTGAGGCCCCTTCCAACCCAAAAAATTCTATGAATATTTTCTATTAACTCAATCAAATTCACCAGATTTGCTGGTTGTGGGTTTTCTTCATTTTTTTCCTCCCCGTGATGATCAGCTGAGCACGCAGCTGAAGTCCTTCAGTGGCACTGGCACAACGCAAGCACCAGAAAAGCCATTCAAGCACAGAAAGGAAGACAATGTTCAGTGTGAAAAATTTTAATTCCACATTTTTTTAATGACAAGGGATAAAAGATGAATGCTCAGAAATCATATAAACACTGGTCCAGCAACATCTAATGGGCAAAGGGAATATCTCCATGTATGCACACACAGAGAGTCTGGAAACAGGTGGAGGAGGGTGAGAAGGAGTGTTCATGTAATTAGAAAAAATCAAGATGCTACTTACCTTGATGCTATCAAAACCACTATTTTTTCTTAGTATTTCCAGATTTTCTTTCCCATTTACAGCGCCCTCCACTCTGCAGTGAGCTGATTTCACATCTGAGACTCAGTCAGCCATCTCAGAAGTTTGACCAAGGCAAACCACTAACTGATGTTAGATTTACACAGTGGGTAGGTTTTGTTTTATTTTAAAACAGCATCCCAGGGGAATCTCTCAGTGGCAAAAGCAGCAGGATAAGCACTAGCAGTGAATAGAGCAATGGAGTTCACAGGGTTAAATCTATTGTTTTCAGGGATTGATTCAATCTGAGTTTTGTCACCCACTTTGAGTTCCAGGGCCCCATTCCCACTAGCTACAAGGAAGGGTAAGGAGCCCAGAGTAAACTCATTTGGGCCTTTTAAGTACAACATGATTCATATTTGTGTGCAGCCTCTGTCATGGGTTGTGCACAGCCCGCTGCCAGAATCCATGTCACCCTCTCAATCTTGCGCCAAAGGGGGCAGGTGGACAAGATAACTTAATAGCTCTTATTCATTTGGAATTTCTCTGGTTATGGGGTAGGTCACCTTGTTCAGTGAGAGAGGGAAAGCATTTAAATCTTCAGCCTAAACTCATGCTTTGATGTAAGCAAGTTCCACAGGAGCTGAACTTAACATTTCTTCGCTTGTTATCTTGCATTTTCTTGAGGTGTCCCTTCACAAGGGTGATGCAAGGGCTCCAATGGTGACAAAAATAACAATGATCCACCGTGTTCATGCAACTCACATACAAGTGAAAATTCTCACCAAGTGACTTGCATGAGAGACAGGAGCAGTCCAGGAGTGTCTGGAAAGATGTGACTGTATGTTGGAACCAGACTTAACAGGGATTCCACACAGATGTGGGGTAGGAGGGCAGAGCATATCCCATTCTGCAGAGAATGTTCTGCATCAAATCATGCAACCAAATGACTTGATTGCTGAATCCATTTGTAGTGAATACTTAAAACTGGAAAGGATAAGATATGTGGGTATTATTATTATTATTATTAATTAATATTAATTATTATTATTATTGTCTTCCTGGGTATATTATAATTTCCTTTTCTAGCATTCTAAACAATTTCTAAACATGGAAACAGAAACGTTAGTCTGGATGAAAAAGAAAACAAACCTCTACACTTGAAAACAGCTAGCATCAAATCTTACAAAGGTATTTACAAATTCTGATGACATGAATGCCCTGTATTTTTATACCCTGAAGCACGTGAGCATCTTTTGATGTAATTTTAAAGTACTATTTAAATGTTGAGGAGTGTTCTTGTTTGCCTGTTTGTTTTCACAATCCTTCCCATGGTGATCCCTAGCTGTTCTAGTTGCTAATACAGGCACCAGCATAGAGTTACATGTCAAAATGGACCAAAAAATAGTTGTAAAACATTCCCAGGTTTTTGAAGCTCAAACTGAATCAATATAGCTTGGGAAAAAAAAAAAAGAGATAGTTTTTTATAATTGCCACATTGGCATTTTTCTCACACACAAAAACTCACCATTTATTTCTTAACTGCAAAAATTCAGAGTTGTGATTTTTGCACAAATTCCATTAATAAACAGTACATCTGTCACGATTTTCATCTGAAGAAGGGAAATCACCTAAAAACTCTGTTTAATTAACCTTTACAACCCCCTTGTGAGGTTGGCATTATTATCTCCATTTCACAAATGGGCACATTGAAACACAATGAGCTTAAGTGACTTCCTTACAAGTAAAACTACATAGCAGGTCAATGGCAGAGCTTGGAATAGATCCCAAATCTCTCGGGCCCTGGTCCCATGTTTTAAGGGCTACAAACCTTTCCTTCTTAAAGTGGGTGGTGTTTCAGATCATTATTTGTCGTTTTGTTGAGCACTAGGTGCTCACATCTGGGATAAAACTCTGGAAAGCATCTAAAAAATGCTGTGCAATTTGAGCGTCTAAAAGAGCGTCTAAGAAGGAGAAACAAGCTCTTTCATTTTGTTTAAGGGCTGTACACAAATGTCTCTGGTGGAAAATAAGGAGTCTTTAAGAATGATGTGTGACTTCTAGTGATGGAGCCTGGGTTAGCAAGGGTATTTATTTTTCCCTTCATTAAGAAACAACTTATCATTCCAGTAAAGGAGCTGTTAATGAGTTTGTTCACACTTGCTGAGAAATGACTGCAGGATACTCCTCAGAGAACTTACTCTGAATGCATGCATAAACCAGCCAGAGCTCTAGGTACAACCAACAACCTGCGGAGGGAGAGGAAGTGCTTTTGGATTTCTGCCTTTCCGTCTGTTTGTTTCTTTGTTTGTTTTTACTCCCCCTCCAGTGCTGTTCCACAGATCTGGGAGGAAACCAACATATTTGGAGCATGCAGGTTGGGATCTGTGTTCCTGGACTGCCACCAGCTCTGTGCAAGGGGCAGAGTGACAACATGACACTGCCCATGAGGCAGCTCGTGGGGAGGAAGGCAGGAGAATGTGTTCAGTCTGCAGCTCACCCAGGAAGCCAAGATCTGCTGCCCAAATCATCAGGAGAAGATGCCCACGTGCCTCGTGGCACCCTATGCTGTGGCCCTTCATCCATGGCATGGGCTGGCTGCCCTCAACAGCCCTGAGCAGCGCCCATCTCCACCCTGAGGAGGCCACTCAGGTCATGTCCCAGCAGCGCGCTGTGGGTGCATCCTCTCCCCAACAGAGAAGGACGAGGCTGGCACTGATATTTTCTTCTGCCTGTGCTTTCAGCATGGCCTCAGGCTGCTGGCTTGGAGTCTGTGCACCCCTGTACAGGGCAAAGTTTGGGATTCCCCAGTACTGGAGGACATTCTCCTGGCACAATTTCAGATACTCTTTTGACATTACAGGTTTCCAGTGTGGGTTAGCACATAATTAGACTGCGCAATGCTGTCAGAGAATTACTGAGCAGATGAGGCAGCCTGCCCACTTGGGCAGTCCAGAGATGATTGTCAGACTGCTCCTCATGTCTTCAGACTGTTTCCAATAAAACTGGATGTCTGTGTCTGGGCTATATATATAAGTGTATATATATAATCTCTCCTCACCATCCACCTATTGTCCTCCTGTTCTTTTTTGTCAGCTGTTTTGAGAAGTATTTCCGGCTCAGCAGCATGAATAATTGTTGGGGTTTCTTGTTTGTTTGACAAAATATGGATAACAAATGGCAGCATTTGCTCTTCGGACTCCAGTTCTACCCCAAGAAGACCCACCCTGACCTCCAAAACAAAATCAGTAACTTCTCTCCTCTTCATTTCCTCATCCTGTGTCTAAACCCAGAGGAAGTGGGTTGAGACCTTTTGCACATAATCTGACACACGGCACGCAGGGCCGGAAGGCAGAAAATCATTTCAACAAAAGGCCAGAGTTCTGGGTTAGGTAAATTCAGGAAGGAGAGAGATAGGAAATGGCAGTAATGTCGCCAATAGACTAAGAGGATCCTGGCACCAGCCGGGGTGTGAAATATGAGGTTGTGTCTAACAAGGACTGAGTTAAAAAAGTTCAGCTCACTTTGAAACATATGACACCAAAGACATTTACAAAAACAGCTTCGGGGAGGAGGTGGGAAGACATTTATTTTCTTCAGGGGAACTGCCCTCAAAGAAAAGAATTGTGTTTGATATCCAAGGCTAGGACAGTAGGTAGGACGGCCAGAGGGCTCACCCAGCCATGTGACATAATCCCAGGATGAGTTTCCCTACGTGAATGTCACCATTTGAGCCACCCAAAGGCCCTATAGTCACCTCGTGTAGCAAATGTGTGTATACTCGTGTTTGTGCTTAGCTCACAGCCCCACATACGCCCAGTGAGCTTTGACTCATGCTGTCCTTACAGAGATCTATATAACCACTGTTACCTGTTACTGGAAGAATTCAGTTCTACACATTTTTTGAGTACTTCCAGGAATGGTGAATCTACCACTTCCCTGGACAGCCTGTTCTGATGCTTGGCCGCCCTTTCAATGAAGAAAGTTTTCTTAATATCCAATCTAAACCTCCCCTGGTGCACTTTGAGGCCGTTTCCTTTTGTCCTGTCACTTTTTACCTGGGAAAAAAGACTGACCCCCACCTGTCTACAACTTCCTGAGCTGGAAATAGCACAACAATATCTTTTACTAACTACTTTGGCAGCTCCTTGACTGAATCAGGAAGTTCAGAGGTGGACTGAAAGGAAAAAAAAAAAAAAGGCAAAAGAAAAGAAGAAAAAAACCCAACCCACACACCAAAAAAACTGGGACCCAGATAACTTGATTTTTTTTTCCTGAGACTTTAAAACCTGCTTGATATGAGCTTGATTTGTTTTGTCAGTGAAGGGTTAAAGTTCTCACTTTCAAACAAGTAGGTGGATGTTCTATTAAAGGCAATGACAGTTTTGTTATTAACACCAATGAAAACAGGATCCAGCTCTTCATCACCCATCTACCTCCCAATAAACCCACATATCCTGAGAGAATAAAGGTTCCTTTTGACTGTTACATGTTTTGCTACACTGTCCTTGGACCCCTTCTGCGTCCTCTACCTGAATTAAAATGAACCCTCCTTTCTTTATCCTCCCCCTGACTTCATTCCCACTGACCCTCTATTCAGCTGATCTCATTTAAGACTGAGTGTATTTTATTTCTTTTATGACTTTGTCTTCTGTAAGAAACTCCCAGTCCTTCCAACCTCGTGCCACATGTGACATTCTGTCCCCATCAAAAATCAGATCATTCCTTCAAAATAAGAACTGGCACCAGGTCAAAGTCCTGAAGATGAAAGGAAGGGTTAAGTTTACTTTCAATATTGGAGGAGGGCTCGGAAATAAATGTTGAGGTTAAAAAGTCCAGATGGTAATTCAACTGTATCCCTGCTATAAACATGATTTGATTTATGGGAACCACTAATGGTATCTCAGTTTAGATCTGGATGGCTTTGCTTTCTCTCATCTGTAGCTTGAAATTCATCGGATTTTTTTTCACTCCCACCATGAATCTTTCACTACAAAGAGATACTCCTATCAAGAATTTGGGAGTTCTTTAAAACCTAGCGATTGATAAACGTTAACAATCCTAATCCATGCAAATTACAGTCTGAAACCTTTATTTATAACACCAAGCGGATGTGCTTATTCAAAGCAGTCTAAAAGAGCTTTGACAAGTTCAGTCCTACAGAGCTGTATCTCCTATTGCTGTTTTCTCTCTCCTGTCCTTCGGGGATCAAACTGAATCAGTTTTCACTTTTTTTCTGACGTTGCGATTATTAGGTTTCTCAGTTTTGTCAGAAAAATCCATCAGAAATGTTTATCTCATGGGGCAAATAGCAATGGAACAGCATGTTTATCACTTCGAGGGCCATAATCTACAGGCAGCAATGGCCCCAATCTGGTTTGTTTTAAAACACAGAGGCTGAAAAAGAAAAATGCCCATGTCTGAAATGTGTGATGGAGATGTGCAGAACTGCATTAGCCCTGACACCCATTTCTTTATGTCTCTATATTTCGGCTGTCAGTCATTACATATATGTTGCCTGAAGTCCTTACAGTTTACTACTTCCAGCCTTGAAAAAGCAAAACGTTTGGCCTCAACCGTTAACACCTCAGAAAGGTAGCTTTTCATGGTGGACTTTGCAGAAGTCTGTGTTCCCAAAGGGGTTACTCTAGATTGCAGGCTCCTAGGGGAGGTAAAATCTGATTTACGGAATGGCAGGAGGAGTGCCTTGAAGAGAGTCATCACGGATGGTCTCTGTACGACCATGTTCGTGCTATGTCTGGGTACCCAGTCTGTGTTTAAGACACCTAAACTGTAGATAAATGTCCATTTTTAAGGCTATCCAAACAAGCAGAATAATAAGTAGATCAATGTTTACAAGACACATTTTTTTTCCTTTATGCATGCCATAGAGAAATAACACAGAGCACAGCACACAGTGAAAAATGAAGAGTGTCTTAGGAATACCCCGGCCTCATTTGTTGGGTCAGCACATAATGAAAGAGTAACTAGGTATTCAGGATCTTTACAAGGATTCAGGAGTTTTACAAGGATTTATAGATGCGTTGATTGGCTTTGAATTTCTTGTGTCTCCAAAGACTTGCAATGTTCTTCCACCAAACCATCAGCGTTTCTCCTCAGCTCCTCGGGCTGAGCGAATGTGAGGGTGAAAGAGAGCAAATAAACCACACAGGACAGATGACAACTAATTCCCTCTTGTGGCATTTAGTGATACCAAAGTGATGTGGTCACCACAGGCAAGNGGGAAAGGGAAAGGGAAACGGAAAGGGAAAGGGAAAGGGAAAGGGAAAGAGAAAGAGAAAGGGAAAGGGAAAGGGAAAGGGAAGGGGAAGCAACTAAATGATCTTTAAGATCCCTTCCAACCCAAGCCATTCTATGACTCTGAAAATAACTGTAAGACATCAGGGACAGATACAGAGATTTCAGCCAAGTTATTCTTATAGAAACCTCTCCTTAACAGATTGGAAGGAAACCAATACATAAACTGGGGTTTTCGGGCAATCCAAGCCTGCTGATTTTCAAGACTTGTAGTCAAATTTGCGTGGTGGTTCTCTGTAGAAGTCAGCTCTTGTCTCCAGCTGTGGCACTGATTTGGTGTGTGGTATTGAGTAAATCATCCTGTTTCATTACAAACTTGGTCTGCACGCAACCTCCCGCCAAAATAATAAAAGGTGAGAAGTCAAAATCAATTTCATTAAGCTGGAACAAGTCAATATTTGGATACTCTATACTGGGAATGAGAGTGGTTCAAAGTCAGCACCTGAAGTGTAGTTCTAAATGGACAAAATAACAGCCATCAAAATAGGAAAATTGATTTTGGGAACTTAAATCAATGTGTGTGCCTGTTACTATTTACACACCTGGCTAAAATACTATAAGATATATGCTTACAATCACTAAGTATTGCTATTATTACGTGAATGTTGCAAGAAACCACTGAGTTTCCACTGAAGGTAGGTGCTGAGATGCCTGGTCCGAGATTAGGTAACACAAAGGCCTTGTCTGCACTTAAAAACATCCTGGTTTCGTTTACGTGGTGCACAGCTCCATGTAGCTCTGTGTAGCATTCTTGTTTTAGTGTAGCTGAAAACTGTTCTTCATTGACTTATTCTGAACTGGAATGAGCCTGCTTTAGCATGCCTTAAGACATCCATTGTGCTTTTGTACTGGTAGATCTAAACTGGTATCAAATTAACACTTTCATTTAAATCAGTGCAACTCAATGTGTGATCACCAACAGAACCGATTCAATGAGTGTTGCCTTTAAATGAGCATTTCAAATCTCTTTGGCTGCAATCTGAAGTGTCTACAGGAGCCATCAGGATCAGCTCTTTCCATACATATCAGCTATATTTTCCATGATACGTGCAGAGTATTTGCAGAAATAAATGGGAAGATGTTTTTCCCATATGTGCATGAACTCTGAACTCCAAGAGTTCAAGTGGGTTCAGTTGTTCTCCTCAAACTGTCATTCTAGTCCTAATTAGTACATGGTGCCGTGAGCAATTTAAATGGAATATATTAATAGAGGAGAATTCAGAGGAGGAAAAAAGAAGCCCTCCCCCATACCCCTGCCTGCAAAAACTCTTAAATAAACAGGGGATTTCTTAAGGGTGCCTCACACCCTTGCCACCTCCCCCTTTCCCTTAACAATAAAGATTGAGGGTGGGAGACGGAGAAGGTCCGGATGCTGTCTGCCAGGGAGGGTTTCCCACAGGAGGAGATAGCTGTAGACTCCCTCTGCTTCCAAGGAGTCGTGGGGGATGGGGGGATGCTGAAACTGAGCCATGATGGTTCAGGGAAGTGCTGTTTTATTTAAACCCTCAAATGGCTTGACATGCCCCTGGTACTTTCACTGCCTAATTATAAATGAAAGGAAAACGGCAAGAGAATCCCCTCCTGTTGACCATCTCCCACTTAACAAGGCAGCGCATGTCGCAGTCTCTACCTTTTTAGCTCTGTCCTTGCTTTTATCCTTCTGCAATTTAATCCTAACTCAATTATATTATTACAGCGTGTCACTTTGAGTCACTTTCCCCCTTATTGGCATATGGCTCTTTTCAGTTTCACTGCTAATTCTTTTCCAGTGGACTTGTTTAAAACGTACTCATTTTCTGCTTAGGCTCTGTGTTATTCACGCGTCACATTTCTGCAATGCCTGGCTAACTTCCTTGGGAGGAGAAAGGGAGCCGGGGATCTTCGCTCTCTGCATATATTTGCTGGAGTTTCCATCCCGAATTGTCAAAACACAAACTAGATGGCAGGAAAGGTGAGCAGCATGCCCCGTCTGTCAGAAATGTGGAGAGGAGGCTGCCCTCCGCTGGGTCTATTCCAAAGCCATGGGCTGGAGTGATGAGGAGAGCTGGTGAATACTGAAAACTGTTTTCTGTCTCTATTGTTTTTTCCTTTTTCAATTTTTTTCCCCCCTTTTAATTTTCAAATGCATTCACTGACTCCTCATGTTTCTTTTGACTTTCCTCCTCATGTCCTCCACAGCACAGGCTCTTCCTAGCAAGATGATCCTGCAGCTTCTGGTTTCCTGGGGACTATTCCAACTGCCCATCCATTCATGTTGTCTTCACGTTTGGGTATGGGCTACTTGACTGATAGTTAATTAAAAAATGGATCTAAAAGGTCACTACTGGAGGTATTTACATGTAAAGAAAAAAGAAAAAGATAATTATGTGGTGCTTGACAAGCAGAGAAAGAGGACAGTTTTGAAAATACGCACATTTTTCCCCCTCTCAGCTAGTAAGAGGAGATGGTAACTGCTGAGACAACCCCAATACTGCCAAGTACCAAATGTCACTTTCCTAAAAGAAAAAAATTCCCTTTTAGGTTTTTGTAGAAGCCCAGAGCAGTTTGGTTTGGAACAGACCTTAGAGATCATCCAGTTCAAACTCCCAATCCAGGGCAGGGACACTATCCAGTAGACAGGGCACTGTTTTCTGTAAGCTTGTTTACAAATGAAATTGTACTACAATAGAGAGATACTAGAGAATTTAGCTTATTTAGTTGTAAAATACCCATGTTTCCATTCCACTTGCATGCACATTCTTATTCAGGATTGCCTTTTACTGACTGAGTTTGTAGGTGGAATAAGCTAACTAAGGGAAAAGCTTGTTGGTAAACATCCAAATAGATGAGCCCAGGGAGGAATTTCCTGTTTGGAAAAAAAAAAAAAGGAAAAAAACCAAACAAGCACACAAAAAACACCTCTGAAGAAAGAAGGAAAGAAGGAAACAAAATTAATGAAAAATAAAAGTCAGGCCTCCTTTCTCCAAAATCTCACTTACATGCAGGCAGAGAAACACTAGCAAAGAAGCCACAATAAAATCCCTTTACTGCAGAGGCAAAGACAAAATTAAAATCAGTTTGTTCAGAGACAGATATTCTCAGATAAGAAGAGCAAAACCTTCTGTCTCAAGGTGACCTACAGTTTGCTCAACATCTTTTCTTGAGTTCAGCAACTTCACTGAGGGAAGGGGCTACATCCCTGATTTTCCCACTTCACATATAGCTCTGGAAATGAGTGACTTGAATTCAAAGGTCAAGATCTGTTTTCACAGGCAAAATACATATCTCTGTGCTGACTTTTGCAGTTAGATAACTTGCACACTTCAATGCTGAGATAAGGACCAGGTAGGCTGTTTACAAATTCAGGTTGTTGTAAGTTGATAGTGGAGTGCCTACTACACCTGATATGAAAGGAGGTATAGAAAATTACACATGGGGCTGTGGTACTAACAGCCATACGAGAAAAGCAAGGGTATCAGTGGGGTTGATTACATATCTTCTCTCTGAGTTAAATCAAATGTAATAATTATGGAAATCCTGCAAGTTCCTACTTTTCATTTCAAGATGAAATCACATGAAAAGTTGCTCTTGATTTCTGATAACCAGTTCTTAAGCCTCAGGTAGTCAAACACAAAGACACTGCTCTCTTTATCCTTCGAGTTTTCCTTTCCTTCTGTTAGTGCAGCTTAAACTTGGTAGCTACATTGCTCAGCACTGTCATGACTCTGAGGTTACAGCTAGCAGTTAAGATAACATGGTGTTATTATATCCAAAATCATGTCCACTTCACAGCTGTCCTGAGTGTCCTCTGTTTTCAGACTTCATCTGGGATAAGAAGCAGCTAATTCTCCATCCTCTTGCAGGCCATTGGGTCAGGTTGGCCCTTACCATCATATCAATTTCCCTGAATCCCTCAGTCAACTTGTCTGTCAGGAATAAAATTTAGTCTATTTATTCTAGCTCCTCCAGCTCAGCTTCGTGTGGAATAACTTCCCTCCGCAGTAGATTGTTGTCCATGCACCATAAAACTTCCTTAGAAGTTACATTCACTGATTAATTGCTGGAGGCACCAGGGGAAAGAAAGAATCTTGATAGATGTGGGAGGAAAATGTAAATACACTTCTTTTTGAAAGAACTGTAAATATAGGACAACTGTTATTTTTTGTTCAGATGTTTGGTTTTTTGTTTTTTTTTAATAGAGGTGAAAATAATTAATTGATTTCTTACACCAGAGTATCTGTTGTGTCGTCCGACACATTTTGTGAAGATCCCTCTTTGAATCTGGTAGTTCTTAATGATTGCTGAACAAATAAATAGGAAAAACAGCCCCGGAAAGCAATTTATGGAAAGAAAGCATGAAGAGGAGGTGAAACCTAAAAAAAGTTACATCTGAAATGAGTTTTGAAGGAACATATGCTCTCATGCAGCAGATTTTTCAACCTCATAGGAAATATGGTGCTGAAATGAGAATAGGTTGATGAAAGGATGGATTTGTTTTCGATGCAATTTCCTGTACATTTACATGGGAGTATTTCCCCCCTTTCCCCTGTGAAAGTCTTTGACTCATGCTTGTAGAGGTGTGGGAGCCAGGACACCTACATTCCCTTCCCAGTTTGGAAAGGATTCACATTTATCCTGATGACTCTGTTTATCTTCCTGCGCCTCTGATGTTTGTGGTAGGTACAATAATGACCATCTTTGCCTAACAAGCCTGCAGTATGGCTCATCAGATGAGGATATTGTGATAAAATCTCTGAATTAATGCTAAGAGTGGTTATTATTTTGCAAGATGGATAGCCCACAAAATGCCACTTTGCTATTTCTAGTGACTGGCACTTGTTTAGCAACACAGAGCACAATTTGGAGGAGGCTTTCCAATTCCTACTGGATGGGATCGATTTGACAGAAGCATCAGTATCAGGAGATCCTCTGCTAGGAAAAGAACTATCACTCTCCACTGTCTTTGCCATTTACAGGAAGGATTGGTGCCAGCAATTTGACTTTCATCAGCAATAAAACAGAGCAGAAAAAAAAAATTTTAAAAAGAGTCACAAATGATTCTATAATGTCCTTGAAATTAAATTAAAAATAGCCATCACTGCCAAAACTCAGAAAAAGGACTCACAGCTTTTTTACAGTGCCTACTACAATGTGGATTTATGATTGCCGGAATACTGCTTACTGTATAACAAGTGTAGTATTAAGTGCCATATTGGACTACCATATGGCTACTAACCTCAGAGGTTGGTAGCAACTATCAGTGTAGAAATTAGTGTGCAGAATGAGCCTGAGGATAAAACCAGTTATCACTCAAGCATGCTATATAATTGGCTGTAGCAAGAAACTAAAAAATGTCTCGGAAACCAGATGGATTTGAAATGTTCCATTATTCATAAACACTTTTTTTTTTTTTTCTGCTGCAATACTTGTTCCTTTCCCAAATATTCTGTTGTTAAAAAGAATAATTACCATGCAGAAGCAGAAAGTAAGGAAGATAAAAGTCCTTGCTGCTGGGAGGGGGTAGCATGTGTCTTGTGTCTGCGTTTCGGCCTGGGCAGCCCCCGTGCCCACAGTGCCTGGGTTGGGGGCAGCTGCTTTGTGCCAGTTTCTGCAGGGACTTTGCTGTTCTCCTCCCATGGAGAGCAACACTGGTGAGGGTGGTGTGGGTTTGCGTGGTGATGTTATTAACAGCCCTTCACAGCTGTGGAGGCTCATCCCTTACTCAGTGTTTCCCTCCTTTTTGATCACACAGATGACAACCATTGTAATCTCCCTGACAGGAACTGCCTCCCCGGAGGACACCACGTCCCCCCACACACACACACGCTCTCTTCCTCTCCCTCCGCTTCGCCCCACTCCTCCCACCTCATGCCTTTTCCCACTCCTTCCCCAGCTGGACCCACAGCTGAAGCAGGAAAAGAAAAGAAGAAAATAATAACAAAAAAGACGCCTTTTGTGTGTGTGTGTGTGTGTGTTTGTGTGGACAGGAAAGGGCAATGATCTTTGCATGTATTATCAAGTGGGAAGAGAAAACAGAACTTCAATATGCAGGAAAGGGACACTGCAAAACCCCACTAAACTCAGATCAGGGCAGGAGAATCTCTATGTGGGATGAAGAGCAATACCTCTCTCTCCTGCCCCACGACCAGCCTCTTGCAAATGTCTTTTCCTCACTGGAATAACAAAAAAGACAATTCAATTCTTATTTGTATGAAATAGAGGACACATGGGGAACCTCCTCTTCCCATCGCCCAGTTTGCTTTCAGCCTTCCTCAGATTTAATTCTAATAATCCAGCTATGTTTGGAAGGCCAATTCCAGCTGAAGAAAGAAGCCAACCCACAGTTTCATCTAACAAAGCAGGCTTAGTGTAGTAGAAAGAAAAATCTCTTGGTTTGGCCTTTTTCTGAGCTGTATGTTAAGATCAAAGACTGAAAATAGAGATGCTTTTAGCATTTGATTTATGGCACACATAGGTTTGTGGTAAAGAAGAAAATCAATTTTTTTTTTTTTTAAGGATCTGAAATTTATTTCCATTGGATCCTAACTAAAGCCTAAAAGTTAGATGTTTTCCATATTTGGGTTTTGGTTGGGTTTTGGTTTTTTTTGTTAACATTGTATGGGAAAATACCGTCTGGTTCAAGTGAAAACTATCAAGAAAATGAAAATATTTTATTACCTTCTTGGATTTGAAAATTGCGCAATCAAAATTACGTTATAAAATGTAAGAGAAAAGTTTCAAAATCAACGACGCTTTCAAAGAAACCACTAACTTCCAAATACTTCATTCTGAAAAGAGAATATCACAACACTGTTAGACTTATTGCAATAAGAACTATTTCCTCTTCCATAGGCATTCAGTTCCAACAAAACTACAATTACCCAAATATCTTTTTCCATCTGCTGAGGAAAGAAGGAAGGAAACCATCCCCATGCAGTGATTTGTGTTTCCTGTTCAATGGACCAACGGAGCACTGGTGCAACTGCTGGGTAAGAGAAGGTTATAAAAGATTGACTCAATTTACTACTTTGACCCACTGTAGGTTGTGTTACTGAGTCAATACTGATACATGTTTTGGGCTGGCAACATATTGAATGTTTCACATGGGACAGAATTAAACTGATAAATTTGTGGCTATGTAAAATAGAGTGTCTGCAAGGGCTGGTCAGACTTGGTAAAGGCGGAGACTTGCTCTAGGAGGGTGTTGGTTGGAAGTGTGGCAGCTGAGATACCTGCTGCTTGTGCATACATCCTAACTTCAGGTATGTACATTGACAAAGAGCAGTAAACAGCTGAATTTTTCCACAAAACTAATTTCTGGAAGTGCAATACCTCAATCAGATGCAAAATTATGGTCAGAATCAAAGCATGGATGTTCCCTTTGGCTTATACCAGTTTTATTCCCTAGTAAATAATTTATTTTCTCTGCTTCCCTAAAAAACTTTTTGGTACAGCTCACCCGAGATGAACAGAATTGCCTTATGTATTCCACTTGTCCATTGCCAAGGGCCCTTTGCCTTTGTTGCTTAAGGTTGCTTATGATTTAGACTCATTTTTCATGATTAAAATGTTAAGACACAAAGATCAAGATACTGAGACAAAAATTAATTAAAGAGGGATTTGGAAGATGAATGAATGGATGGATGATAAAAAGTAAGTTCTATGACCTCTGCTGTTACAAGGCTATGGGATGTCTCGGGGCTGTGGAGGTTTGCTTGTGAATCTGTGTAGATCTCTCGTCTGTTCACTGTCATTAAACATGTTTAGCCAAATAATGCATTGAAAAAAAAAAAAAAACAAAGACACAACTTACAGTGTTAGGCCCTGCACAACCAAAGCAATATCTATCCATCTATTAAATCTGTAGATAGTGCTTTAGACTGAAGTTATGGTGTTGCACATACAGGACATTTATTTTATGCATTGCCAGCAATACCACTGTAGCGTAAAACACTTATTTTATGGTATACTGGGTTTGGTGGAAAGTTGCATGAATCTACTAATTCCAGGTCAGCAAGAGAGTTTAAAAGCTTCCATGACCAGCCTCTGTCTGACCTGAAATATGCTTTTGTCAAGACCAAATATCTAGAAAATTTAAAAGAGAAAGAAATGTGTCAAGGAAGCATCAAAAAGCTGTGGGCAAAAGGGTGGTTTGGAATGAAACATCTCTAACAGACACAGTCCTCCCGGTTTCAGGCATCTCACACAATGGTTTTCTGGCCCTGGTATGGAAGGATCTTGCTTTCAAAGTTACTACAAAGAAAATTAATTTCATATTAAGCTATTTCTTCTGGCATTTCTCTCATCATTCACCTCTTTTAATAATTTTGCTTCCTAAAAGCGCTGTGGGAGACTATTAGCAGAAATTTCTAAGAGAAGCAGCTGAGCTGAGGGCAACAGATTCTGGTCAATCCATTGTTTATAGGATATTAACCACCCCATCCATGAAGAAAAGCTATGGTATGGTAACTGACTAACAAAACAGAAGAGTAATTTTCGTGTTTGCTTCTGAACGCTGGGAAATTTAATAAAAAATTTAATCAAATTAAAGAATATGATAAAGAGGAAAATATCAGTAGACAGGGATCTTCATCTCTTGATGTGGAGTGCCAATAACCGTATTAATTGCCTGAGTCTGGCATCCCAAAATATGAACGTGTTCAGGAGAGAATGAGCCAAGCCAACCTCTGCGGTGCGTGAAGGTGAAGGAGATGCCTAGGAGGTGAGGGCGAACAGATGGGAGAGAGGGAGCTTAGAGTTTGAGCAATAGCTCTATTGTTTAGATCTACTTCGTTCCTGGCTCTCCTGGAGCCCCTGCTCACACGGAAGCACCGGCTGGCCTGTGCCCTGAAATGTCATGGCTGCTGGCAAAGCCTGCCCACTCTTCCATGGATGTGCAATGGGGGCCAAAAGCACACAAAAAGTGCTGGAAAGTGAAGAGCTCTCCAAGCCAGTGTGTGCACAGACCATGACTGGGCCACCCCTCCCGGCCCTACACGGAGCAAGGAGAGGAGCTGTGGTCTGTGAGCTTCTTCCTGACAGATGCATTCTTCACGTCCACTCTTCCAAAATACACAAGCCAAGAAATTTGAATTCTCTATCCATGCCTTCATGCATCCATGGGTTCGAAGGGTCAGCCTGAGACTTTGGCACCGGATAAGCGTGTCAATATTAATTTCTTTTCGAGATAAGATATGGTGGTGGTTTTTGTTTTTCCTCTTAACATCATAGAGCTGTGGGATAACATATCTCATAATTTTGAAAATCATGCATCAAAACTGGGATATTAAAATGCTTGCTATCAGGCATCACATATATAAGTGTCTCAAAATTAGTCTTGCATTCTTGATCTCAAGGAAAGGACAAATTGAGTCCATTTGCTCTGTGGAGATCAAAGAATCATAGGATTTGAGCACAGATCCCAAGGGCACATCTCAAACCTGCCTCATGGCATGATGATTTTCAGGTGTACATGAGTCCTGATGGATACTTGTGCAATCTGCATCTAAAATCTTGATGTCTGATCAAATCCCTTATACTGGTCCATATGCACAAACGTTATTCCCTTCTCCTCTCATCCGGGAGTTCACAATCTGTCATGATAGAAGGTTTCTTGTACCTTTGGATGCATGGCCAGGCTGTCCTTTTAATACAATATTCATCAGCTTATAGTCTACTGTGGAAAAAAGGAAAAAATGTGGATTTGTGGCATAAAGGGGAGAAAAAAAATGAAGGGGAAAAGAAAGAAAGGAGAAAAAAAAGAAAGAATGGCATTCGGAAAAAAAGGACAACCCTGTCAAAACATGACAGCTGATCCACTGCCTGTTTTATGCTATTCATAGAAAATGCCAAATTCTGCAAATAGTAACCACATGTACATCGGCTTCGCAGACTCAATGTTCTGCTGCAAAATGAGACGTTCTGTATTTTAGTGTGTCATCAAAGGCAGTGAAAATATCACTCCAGCCTCCTAGGCTTAACCCTCTGGT
This sequence comes from Oreocharis arfaki, assembly GCA_013398015.1. Lineage (NCBI taxonomy): Eukaryota > Metazoa > Chordata > Aves > Passeriformes > Paramythiidae > Oreocharis > Oreocharis arfaki. Next base: position 557,620 of record VZRR01005155.1, on the reverse strand, counting down.
CTCTCAACTGTTAAAAGTTTAATTCGATGGCGGTGGGAGCGAGCAGCAACACATCCAGCTTTGTGAGCGGTGCTAACGGAGCTGCCTAATGTATGCCAGTTGCACATAAAGTCAATTAACAAATCTGTTACCGCGCCATTTTTATTCATAGCCATGAGACCATTAAAGCGACAAGACTGCATCTGACGTTTATGATCTTGTTCGCATTGCCAGAGGAAGGAGGGGTGGGGGTGGAAACAACTTTGTGGCTCTGTAGCATGAGAGAAATAGCACCATTCAGAGACATAAGGGCTCTTGAGCAAACGCCGGAGCTTCTGAAGTCTTTTTCTCATCTCAGTCCTGTCCCTCGCCTGTGTCCCCCCACTTTTTCCCGGTCCCTCCTCCCCTTAGCCCCTTGCTTGTGCCTCTCAGGTTTCATTTCAATGCAGAAAGATTGGCTTTTTAGTTCAAAACTATAACATAATTGTCCTTTTTTTGTGGCTGGCTGATATTCCCTTTCACTAACATTTAAAAGAGTACTTATGCTGAATTGAATGTGGAATGGGAACAGCTCCTGGCGCTTTTGTGTGTGATGGGGATGGCTTTGCGAGGCAAGGCTTGGGCTTCAGTTGGCTGTGTACTTCTCCAGGAATGCTTCCAAGATCTTCTAAGTGACCACGAGCTCTGAATGGAGTGTCCTGTCTAATCATCTCCTCCTCAACAAACAGCCTGTGCAACAACTACAGTAAATTGCTTTCAGCCTGGAGGAGCCAAATCTTGGGAGTTGCACCATTTCTGCCTTGGATTTTCCAAAATTTTCCAAACTGTGCTGGCCTGCGTGCTCTTCTTTCATTTTTTCTGAGTGCCTGGAGTGTGAAGATGAGGAAAAGAAGCTGTCAGTAGAGCACTGTGACACATCAGTGTCCACACTTAGCTAAACTGTTAGAACACTTCCAGTATAATCTACATTCCCTGCTAACAAAAGTAATTTCTACATATGTCTCCTGAGCTTCACTTGGTCCTTTTTCAACAGCAGTAAAGGAAAGAAGATTTAGAAATGCTAGGGACAAATTATTTGGTGGAAAAAAATTGAAGTCATGAAGTGTCCTTCCTTTAAACTCAGCCTCATATTGGTTAGAGTACAACTAGCTGCAATAAGAGAGTTAATGGCCATTTTAGTGGGTAAGCAGGTAGGTAAATAGTTAAGTAAGGAGACCAACAGGTTTTATGGCTGGGTGAACTGATTATGATACAGAACTGATAAACTCTGAAATTGTTTCTAGTGAGCAGACAGGAAGGTTGGAGGCCAGCTGTCTTGAGAATCTCAGATCACAATATTTGTCTGCTGCAGAGTGCCAAAATTCAGTGGCTGACATCCTGGCTCCATTAAAGTTGCTGGGTAAAACTCCAGCAGATGTTTTACCATTAACTTTAGCTGGATCCGTTTCACCAAATAGCTGCAGGGGCTGTGTGAGATGGCAGGATTCTCTCCAAGATTGTAGCAGTGGGAGACATCCTTATGAATGTTTCACAGCACTGGACCTCGGGAGGAATTTGTCTCTTGGGGATGCTTGTTTGGGAAGAGGCAGGAAGGAGTGTTATCGGGGAGGAATATTGCATTTTGGTTTCTGCAAAACAAAAAAGGATAAAGAAAGCGTGAGGAAAAATCAGTTTCATGTTCAGCTAAGGCAAGGGGGCTGAGATGGCCAAGGTGGCAAAGGCTCCTATATTACTCATGCATGCCACCAAAGCCTTCCAGTCACATGAGAGCTGTGTTTGGTTTGAATCTCAATTTTTTAACATTTTTATTCAGAGAACAACATAATCTGAAATCATCAATAAAATTCCTCTAAGTCCAGAGGCAAAGCAGTAGCAGCACGTGGAGCATTTACAACAGCTCAATATTAATTTCTTTAGGCATTTGTATTACAATAGATATGGAGACACTTCTGCAAAAGACAGGGGGCTGCCACTCTTCTCACCCACAGAGCTTTCACTTGACCCTTTTGAATCATGGCATCAAAACTGCTCACATTTAACAAGAGTTGAGGAAAGGAACCAGGAAAAATATTCACACCTATCCTATGGTGGTTTTTTTTTTATTTTCTTAAGAAAAAAGTAATGAAGAAAAAGCTGAAATATTGACGTATTCTCACTGCTCCAGCTCTTACCATGGAGTGGTATCTTACTCCAAAGGAGACCCATTGAAGGCACTGGACACAGTTATGGCTGAAACCTTGCATAAAGGATTATCTTTGTTTGTGAGGGTGGTAAAGTGGATTCTAAGTGTCAGATCTAGGGCTTCGTTTGTTGATGGAAGCCTTTCCACTCACTCTGCGTGTCGAGAACTTTTCCTCAAGGATAAATGCATTATCCTGCAGCCCCAGTGGAAGAACCCAGCCTTTAGCTGCCCATTGCTGCTTTCCTCAACCAGAGGTCAAGAAGGTTGACCTTACCCACAAGACTTTAGAAACTTAAACATAGTTCTTATGGTGTGGCTACCTAAATCCTACTAAAAAGCACTTCTGAGGACCAAGACTTTAACATTTGTCAAGCTTTCCATGAATGTCTGACAGAAGATAATAACAAAATTCCAGTGGCAGCCAAGAGAGGCAAGAAACGAGTTACAGCTAAACTTGTTTAACCACTGATGCCATTAGAAGTGGAAATAGCTGCAGAGCATATGCTAGAAGCATTCTCCCTCTTTTCCAGAAGCCATGCATCCCTCTGCACGACTCAGCGCTGCAGTGTCGTGTAGTGGGGGGAATGGGTGCTCTGGAAATCAGCCTCGAGCATCTGAGAGAGAATAAATCATAGCCCAGCAAGAGCTGGGAGCCTATGCCAACATTCCTGCACAGAGAAATGGGCAGCAGGCGAGATCCTGCAGCTGGTGTACGCAGAGTACAGAACACCAAGGCCTTGAACTTTTTCCCCCTCCTGGGTCTCTTCCTGCACTCCCCCTCCCTTCTTGCCATCTTTCCCCTGAGCACCCGGGAGAGGAAGCAAAATTTATACCGCTCTGCCCTTAAAATGCTGACTTTCCATGTTTACAGGGATTGTTTACACAGAAAATTAATCAGTTACGGTTTTAAATTTTAATTAAAGAATGCTTTCCACTGTTATTGCAAAACAGACAAAAGCCCATAAAATGTATATTTGACTGCCGCGCTGTGTTGTCTTTGGATCGGCAAGCAGCCTTGAGATCAATCATGCGTGGTATTTTTTGAACTTTTTTTTTCCTAAACACAACACTCTTCACACAAGTTGCACTAATTTTTTTTAAGAAATACCCTTCAAAATAAAAGCCAGACTGCACAACAATATGGAATTCTCCTTCATGCCTTTCTTTTTAAGACCAAAAATGAAATCCTTAGTCTCAAGCTGACCGTGGGATATTTTAGCCATTAAAAAACCACAAACAGAATCACAGCTTCCATAGTAAAGGCCTCAGACTTTCTTACTTCAAAGTCAATAACAAAACTCCCACAAACTTTGATTCAAGTGTTTATTACACGCTGTTTGTTCCCACAGCTGCAGTTCCTGGTTTGAAAATAAAGTGTCGCCGTTTCTTTCCCCAGATCTCATGGCCGTTAGCAGAGGTTCAAGATCACTTCAGGGTTAGCCATTCCACCTGTCTTTCCTAAAGTGCTTATCCATGGTGTGTGGATGTCTCCCAAAGGTCTGTGGAAGAGTGTGACTCTAAGAAACTGAATCTAGCCCCAAAATTTTACAGTCATGACGAAACGCTGCGACTACGTCTGCTATGATTGTGCCCTCTAGGCAGTACAGTTAAGCATTTTCTATTCTCTTGAACCAAAGTAAGTTCAGATGAGTTGATCATCAATGTGAGTGCTACTGGCTTAAATAAGAGAGGCTCCTGTTTCTCTAGCAGTATTTTATTGGTCTAAGTTAAAGAAAATTTTTTTTCTGATCCATCTTCCAGTTTATCCAAATACCCATGAAAATCTGAGAATACCCTCAGAAAATGAAGTTTGATTACATTAACATGGATGCTTGGCACTTCAAATCTCACCAGAGTCAAATAACCAGATGGAAATCACCAAGCTTTGAAAGCCACTTTGCTACCCACTGGTCATGCTGGCGACCTGATTGTGTCACACAAGAGATACCCTGTGACACAGACCTTTCCTGCTCACTGTGACACAACGAGAAGAGACTTCCCTAACTCCATGTGGAAGATGACGTACGTATTAGCATGGTATCTAATTTATTTCCAAAGATAAGAACACCCACAGGTTGGGCAGTGACAGGAGCATCTGGACCACCAAATGTCAAGCAAAGCTGCAGGTCGACTGTTGCATACTGACAGGAAGAATAGGGCAAAAAGGAGAGAAAAAAGCTCTCAATAGGCAGTCCAAAGGAAACAAGAAAACATGTTAAAATGATACGCTAAGGTAAGCGATTAGTGAGAAGCCTCTCTTTACACTTGTGTCTGTGGCAGAAATTACTTCGAGTTTCTAGAATACCAGCAGTTCTCAGAACATGGAGGAAGTAAGAAATTTTGCCCAGATGTTTTATCTGTTGCAACAACAGAGGTGACAAATCATCAAGAAGTTCAACCGTGTTCTAGCACTGACAAGCAGGCAAACATCTATGAATATTTTATCTGAACTATATCCAAATTATTTTAGCAGCTTTGGTCCATGAAACTCCTCTGGAAACATTGCCAGAAAGATAACAAGTCCTGGTATGAAGGTCACAGCAAGAACAGAACTTTGAAGGAAGGTGTTTGGACAAGAATAGAAACATCTGTTAGTAGAGATGCCCTAGAACGGTCACTGCAATGTATGGGGTATCAGCTTTCAGCCTGCAGCCTCTGAATGACAGATTCATGGAAGTTAACAGCAAAAAGACCTTTGCAGTTCTCTCCTCTTATAGCCAGCGTGCCAGAGGTCATAAAATTTCCTTGAATTCTTTCCTTGCTTCAAATCCAATAGCTGAGGCTAGCTTAGGGTTAACATGGGAGAGGAATGGAGAGAGATAATTTTAATCTGACAATTTCGTTTAGTAATAGGCAATGAAAGCTATAACTGGAGTAAAAGTGATTATTCCACTTTAAAATTTAACTTCATTGCAACAGTCTATAGACATATATACTTTCATACCAAATACGTGTGTGTATATATATACACACATATACGTATCGTGTTTCTGGTCTAAATTTGTCTATCTTCTCTCTCCAGCCAAAGTAGCAGTATTCGGTACTTGACAAAGTACTTACACCCACTCACTTTTGACTGAGATCAAGTTAATGCTTTATCTTGTCTCCAGCAGCTCCTTCAGAAGCTCTGTCTTAAAAATGGTTTTCAATCCTTTGTTTATTCATGGGTTGTTTTCTAACCTACCATCACCCTCCCATTTCTTTCCCAGCACTTTCAGGGTGCATCTATGCTTCTGGTGTTGTTCAGATCAGCAGAATATTTTCGAAGGAAATCTCATGGTTGTCCTCCCTTATGCTGCTTTAGTTTGCACTGTCAGCTATCTCGGGTGGCCCCAAATGGAATTATCTTTTCGGATAAAAAAACAGTGCTCCAACCCCAAAGAGCCCTGAATGTTGAGGGGACATCGGGTGCTCTGCGTTCCTTTTTCACTATACAGATCCTGCACAGATCCTCTCTGATTGCTGTGAACTAGTTCTTAATGCAGACACAACCTCAGCTGTGGATGCCAAAATCTGGATGTGATATTTCAGGAGTGGCAGCACAAGTGCCAAAGAGAGAGCTATTATAAACACGCTTCTACTCCATCCTCCTTAATGTAGAGGTACACGAGTCTTTACAATCATAACCGATGAAGGAGGCAATGCCACATGGGAAGAAAAATATGTATATAAACAGCTCCCTGCTACTGAAAATTATGAGGAGTACTGAGTTTGTATGAACAGATACCTTCTGTTAGGCAGTTTCAAGTGGGAAGAAGATTCCTAAAATGGGAAATATTGTATCATCCCCAATGACTTTTTTCTTTTATTCTTCTCAAAATCTTATGCTATTAAGCAGACCCTGGTTTGTTGAAAAGGTAAAATATTTGCTCTTCAGTTGTGTTTTTATAAGCTCCTGCTGCTGAAAACTTGCCAATGAATAATTTGACTTCATGTGTAACGAAGTCACCTTTGGGATTCCAGGAGACCTAGGTTAACTTTCCTTGGAAATGTTTATTACTGGACACTTACAGATGTGTCTGATCCTCAATTAATACATGAAATATTGTCTGTTTCTTTTCTTAAATGTCTTCTAAGGCATTTCATGGACACATAAAATCTTTGGCTATTATTTTGAGGAGTACCCATGACAGCAATTGAACTCACTCACTAAGTGCATTTTTGTGCTAATTAAATATTCCAAACTTCTATCAAGATTATTGTCACCTATTTAATGGTTCATTGAGTTTATGGGCCATGCAAGTCTCTCTTTTATATTTTCACCAGGATAGCTATAGCAACTACTCTAGTAATGACAAATTAGGGAACATGCAGAGGAGATGAAAGAATCTCAGTGCAGTAGGCCCAGTTTTTTTCCCAACTTATGCCAATTTTATGATGTTGTAATGGCATTGACATTGATGGAATTATTCTTCATTTTTCCTGGTGTCAGTGAGTGATAACTAGTCCTGCTTAGTTGATACTGAAATATGGTAAACATGGCACTCCATATATTTGACCATTTTCACCTTTTGACCCCTCTCCAAGAGTCTGTAGCAAAGGTTCCATCTTTGGACAGGGATGGGAAGATTGGAATAATATTGTCCTTCATTTTATCAATAAGAATTTTCGTCTTTTGGACTATTTACCTGCCAGTAAGTAGGAGAAGGCATTCTGACAATTTGCAGTCAGAGAAGAGAGTAAATGTAATTCTGCAGGCACAACTATGCAGTGGAATATTTAAGATCAGATGTAAAAGTATCATTACTGGAGAAGGGAATGGCTATTTGGAAAAATTTTTAGAGAATCCTTGTCTTTGTGAGACATCTTTGAAACAAACTGAAAATAAAGTACAACTTAAGGACTTTCATAAATTAATTATTTTTGTTTCAGTACCAATAGGGCTCTGCTCAAATGAGTCTATTAGTAAAATGTTCTATAATAAAACTGTTCTTTTTGCTCTCTCTAGTTTTAACTTCATGGGAGCAAATGCACTATTTACTGCTAATAGCAATGCAGTTTGATATAATGAATAATAAGTAAAACAGTGTGCTGATATTGTACCTCTCACCTCCAGGTGCAGGATACAGAATTTACAGAAGAGCCTACATGATTTGGGGTCAAAAATCTAATTGACTGACAAGCCCCTGCCTCACTTAGGGACTAATGAATGTTGTATTGTGACTGTTTTTCTTAAAAAGTAACATTGAACTGCTTTCTATTCATAATAAATTAACACATTTTAGAGACTTCTTAATATTTGCCTCCACAAAGCCATGATTTTTGTCTGAACAGACCTGCAAGCACCTGTTGTAGCCAGTTTTAAAAATGAGGTCTTCTAGCTTTTGGTTAATACCCCATAGAAATAGCAATGTGATTTCAGTGGCACTGATCTGATTTCTTCTAGTGCAAGACATTCACGTTTTCTCTAAGTATCCTATGCATAATTCATGTGGGGGCTCATATTTGATTATTTATAGACCTTTCTATGACACCCCCTCAGTGAATATTTGCACGTCTCTAAGATAGCAGCATGAAACTTTCTCCTGAAGAAAATTTCCAGCTAAAGACTTAACACCACTTCACTTTGCTTTAGGTCTCGAAACAGCTCTAAATACTACATAAGTGTCATACACATTTCATGTCAGTGCTCTGCACAGGAGAATGTTTCCATCCTGAGCTCCCTCGTTCCTCAAGCAGAAGAGCCAGTCCCCACATATATGTGTGTCTGTGTGCGGGGAAGGCGAGTTAGCTCCTCAGAAGTCACGGAGACAGTTTGTGAGAGCCAAGAAGGGAATCCAGGCCTTCCAGTTCTCCAGCTCTTCATAGCAGGTGCTTCCTTTCATCCATGATCACAAATACAAAATCCTTCTGCCTAGTTATTGGATTCTCCACAGCAAGAGCACAGAAAGAACTGAAAAGGCTCTCTAGGATGTGTAACCCTGTCCCAGCCAGGAATAACTAGGCCTGTATCCTCCAGAAAAATATTTGTGCAGATGTTTCTAAAAAGCTTAGAAACTGCACAGCAATCAGCTCTAGTGTTTGAAATATCTTAATGATAATAAACTTTTTTTCCCAACCTAAATCTTCTATAGAGCAATTCAAGCCTGTTATTTCTTTTTCTACCCCTTGTGAAAACAAGATAAGCCTTTTACTGTTTGGCTCCCTCCAATTGTTCCTATATGTTGGAAGACCACATTCAGGCCATACGTAGGTCACTTCTTTTCCAGACTGAACCATCCCATTGCCTTAAATCCATCTTTACTCCAAGGTCCACCCAAAGCGGCTCATCTACTCAAAGAAAAGAGCTGTTCCCCATCAGGTAGGATAAAGAGCACAGGCTTATGGATGGTTGAGTGCTCCTTGGAGCTGCCTTTCCTAGACACTGCTTTTGCATTTCCCTTATCTTATGATCACAGAAGGGAGAAGCAGAAGTCTGTCTGTCTTGCAGCTTCATACAGGATCCATATGTCTGGTGCTCAGCATGCAGTTCTGTCTCTCCATGGAACGTCAGCTCTTCCCTGAGCATCCTGCCCTACATGTCTCTTGCTTCCCAACTTCCTGTTCGCTGTTTTCCTCCTGTGAGATTTTGACGAAAGACTTTAGAAGACAATACATATGATAAATGTATATATGTGTGTTTTTTCAAAGAGAAAGTCATAGCTACTGATAGAAATGCTCTCAAAAGCCACAATGCAGAGAGTGGTGGTGTGAGCCTGAGTTTTGTTCTCGTTCACAGGGATTTTATTCGCATATTTTACTGTCAGTTTCTTGACATTTTTGTCAGCTTGGATCCGGAGGCCATAGTTGCCGCCAGCAGGTCCTACCACATTTTTATTCTCCATTGTATTTGCAGGGAATAAATAAAAACAGAACAAGAGAGAAAGCAAGAGAGAGACATGGCGAGAAAGAGTCAGAGGTTACTGGAAGAACTGCTTTATGCATTTTTTCCCTGCTAAAGAACATCCACCCAACAAAAAAAAAGCCAAATGACCACAGAGCATTTTGCACTGAGAAATTTCTTTCCTCAGTTACGCAATGCAACGTGGTTAATATGTTTGCATAAGAAATCGCTCATTCCCTCTCACTCTTTGTCTGTCTTTTCCTTTTTTTTTTTTCCTTAGTTTTTTTTTCCTTTTAAGAAATTTTCTTTCCTGTGTATTTCCAGGCTGCTGTGAGATTTCCCTCACAATACATCTATTGTTTCCCAGTCACATCACCACTGGCTGTAATCAACTCTGATTTCTTTCTTTCTTTTTATTTCTTGCTATAACCATGAGACTTACACATGCAAAGAATAAACATAAGCTACTGTAAGGTTATAAACAAGTTGACTATAGAAGTGTTATTCCTCAAGGCTTTAGATGCTTTGAACAAGAAGCAAGAACAAAGACCTTATTTTCACTTCTGAACTTATAAATTAATGTTTGATTCCCTATGCTTGTTCCTGTTTCATCAAATGTCTAAACCACAGTGTCTGGAATTGACACCGTTTGTCTTTCCTGCATACAAGTCATAAAAAGACAGAACAGCAACACCTGAGGTGTGTCCAGTGTTCAGCGCAGTCTCAGACACGTGAAAATTTCAGAAAATTTTGGATGTTCCAGCATGATTTGATGTTTCTCTTTGCTGATGTTTGGTATAGCTTTAAGTCAGTGTCTTCACCATCACCTTTTTTAAAGCTGGTACAAACTTGTCTCCAGCCTGTTCAGTCTTCTTCTGTGCCGTCATTTTACCCCTGTGCACTTTCTCTGGCATGAAGGGCAAAAATAAATTTAAAAACAAACCAGCCATAGGGATAAGATAATCTGTCTCTGGGTTCTTCCAGGATGCAATATAGAGTCCATTAGTTATAAGAACGAACATCCCGCCTTCCCCTGACTTTGGATAACGCTCCACGGTCTCAGCGTCATGTTTCAGACTTCCCAATAGCTGCATCAACCACTGCAGTAGTTCCTGGCATCCACTTACCCACTAACAATTGCATCAACACCATCGATTTCTTTTCACGTATGCAACTCTCACAGCAGCCACAATGGTGTTCAGTCTCTTATGAAGTAGATCAGATCTTAAAATGGTGGCAGGGAGGTTGAAAGGCTCTTTAGTCATCAAGCTACTCAAGCAGGTGCTTTCTGAAGTAGAAAGAAAAAAGTCAAGTATTAAAAGTCAGTTGTGGAGTAAGTGCTGCATCTCTTACTTCAGACAAAGGGAGTTTTGTAGAGTCCCATCATCTACACAAGTGAATTGGGAATTGGATATTAAAGACAAAAAACAAAGAGATATCTGTCCTGTAGCTTGGGGCACCGATCAAAACACAGCGTGGGAGGGCAGCTGAGAGGTTAACCCTTCCTGTAGCCTTCAAACTGCACTAAAAATGGCCTTTGTATGACAGAGAATAAGCTTTACAAACCCCAAACTCGTGGGTCATTGTGGTTGTGAAAAGATACTCATTGAAATGGGAAATGGATCATGTTTTTGTTTCTTGCATATAAAATTGTTTTCTAAGACTTTCAAATGACCTTCCCATGGATACTGAACTTTCCATCATTTACCAACATTCAAATGTGCAAATGGTTGCCCACAGGGACTACCACACATGGCAAAATAGATCTCATCCATTAATTCCTTTTCATTCAAACACAGAGAAAACAGCTAGACAATGTGAGTGAACATCAGATACATTTGAAATATTGTGAAGGTCTGAAAAACGTGAAGCTGAAATAGGGTACATTTAGATTATATAGAAGGGGGAAATTCTTTACTGTGAGGGTGCCCAGACAAACTATGGATGCTCCATCCCTGGAAGTGTTCAAGGCCAGGTTGAATAGGGCTTGAAACAACCTGATGTAGTGGAAAGTGTCTCTGCCCATGGCAGAGGTTGGAACAAGATGGTCTTTAAAGCCCTTTCTAATCCAAGCCATTGTGTGATTCTGTGATTTAGCCCTTCAACACGTTGACATCAAAACAGAAACCAAGTCTTTAATTTGATGAAATTCAGATAGCTCATTTAATCTAATAACCAGTTGCAGCTTCACATTAGAACAGTAATTAGAACAGACCCTACAAAACGGCTCCAGGATAGAACTGGGAGAGGACTCTGTACATTTGTTTTGGCTAAATTTAACTCCAATTCATAAGTCTAGATCCTGTTCAGTTTTCAGCTGAGTGCCGTATATTGCACAGCATCAGGCCTTGGCTGAGATGAAGGAGAAAAGACATGTGAGTGGGCTCAGATAGGCTTAAAAGCCAAGTTAAATCTTTCTGAACCAGGACAGATCAATTTTCTATTTTTATTGTTCCATTGTGATTCTTTTTATGCATATTTTTTCCTTCTGTTCAGTTCTTTATTGCTGGCTTTCCTACATAGGCCAGAGAAAACTGTCTTCAAGGTAATTTCTATGTCTTACTTTCTAGAAATGCCTTTGACTTGAAATCTGTTCCTGTATGAAGACATCACCAGGCTTGCAAGTACTAGAAAATTAGAAAAGGAGCTCAATATTTCCTTTACCCATTGTTAAATACGAGTGCAAATCTCCAACCTATGCACTGAGAGGCCAATTACATGATGGTAGTGCTCCCAGTGCCCTCACTTTGCCTCTACGTCCTTGAGAACATAAATGTAGAGGTAAGTGCAGGTAAGAACTGCTCTGTCAGCCCCCTGGAAGTACCTGTCCATCGGCACCAATGCACCACCTGTGGCATTCCTGTGTTTTTGGAGTGGCAGAACTCTCGGGGGTCACTGTCAGTGTATGGTCAGCTGGCAGCTGTGGTGCAGATGGGGACAAGAGGGTACATTGTGCAGCTGGGTAATCTCTCCACTATTTCACATCAGTGCTGAACAATGTAATAAAAGTTTGCAGATGAAAATACTAAGCTGACTGGAAGGCAATAATTCATGTTGGGTTTTATGACACTGGCCGTCTAAGAGCTGTAGGAGTGTTTGAAGCAGGAACATATCCTGTTTTCTAGTCAGGGTCTAGCTCCAGCTCCACAGCAGCAATGTTTTCCATAGCGAAGAAGATTTTTTTCCCAAGTCTGATAACTCACCACTGCTGTCTGGGAGGGCTGTGTCTATCTCTGGAAGCTAATGATGTGCTAAGCAAGGTGCCCGGTGGAGTGATGTAACTGCATCACATTGTGTGTGATTTCTGCCTACTGCAAAAACAACAAGGAGAAAAAGTACACACATACATATACATAAACTATTTAGTTTATGAAAGGGTGCATTCATAAGCAGCTGAATCTGGGATAGAGTAAGATCTATCCTCCACTCCGTTAATAATAACAAGACTCAGAAGACATAAGTGGGGAGGTCATAAAGGAGTTTATAGAAACAGTTCACATGCAAGTAAAATGCGGCACAACACATTATGTAACTTTATTTATATATGTTTGTTTTAATTTCTTTACTATGTCTTTTAATTAAAATGATTCCACATTAAGATGGGAGCTGTTTAAACATGTAGTTATTTGGGAAATATGATGATAGGCAACCTTTTGCCTGTTTGCTTGTGTGTGCTTTTCATGCTTAACACAAGTTCCAGTTCTGCAGAAAAAGCCAGTGAGATGTGTTTTTCTCCAGCAGGGTTTGGTGAATCCATGTGGAGCTCACTTTGGAGCCATAAAACCACTTTCCTGTATACACTGGTAGGGCCACAGGATATTGTGGGGTGCTGAGTTCACACTGTTCATAGGCTCCTGCCGGCTCCAATACTGTGGATTATATCAGTGAAAAGAGAGCCCAGGCATGTTACAGGGTAAAATTCAACCCAAACACGTCCCCACTCTTTTGATGAAACCCTAGTAAAACTGACCTTGAAAGAAGTTGATACTATAACAGAAAGAATTTGGTGACTTCTTGAACAAGGGTATAAAACTTGACTGGGATATTTGGGGCTGGTCTCCAAAAATCTTGCTTGGGATTTAGAAATCAGGTCATTACCTATGGATACATGTGAGTGTTTGCTTTCTAACATCTCCGAACACACACATTTATATAGTTGCAACATATAAAACATTGTATTCAGAGAGATAAGAATCTCATGGTGTTGAGCATGTAAGAGATATGTAGGAGCAAAGGCACACACATGGGGAAATGTAGGAGCATGGTTTGTTGTTGGGATTGCAAGAATCTGTAGTGAAGTACAAGCAAAATTAATAATTTAAATAATAAAGGGAAAAAAAGCACTTTCCCACAAAAATCAGACACATGCCAGTGGTATTTTCCCAACCTAACTGAGAGGAAAAGCCCTCTTGGCTAATTCATTGCAAAGCTAATGAAAACCAGACAAGGGATCGAAACCAAAAAAGCTCTATGTTACAGGGAAAACAAAGCTTTCCAATGGAAATTATTCATTATAAAGAACTGGTTCACTGAAATTAACAAAAAAATATGTGAGAGAAACACCATACTGAATGTGTTTTTGGTGATAACAATCTTACATTTATATATAGCACATTTCAGCCAGATGGACTCCAAAGTGCCTCACAAGCTTTGGTACTTGCACAAACGAAACGTAAAGAATCATTTTTATGCCCCTCCATTGAAATGTATCTTTTCTGGATGAATCACTTCAATTGCATAAAAAATGCATTGTGTCACACAATGGTTTATTATATATGTAGGCAGACAAGTTGACAGAACTTAACTATCCAGATTCTTCCTTAGTGAGGGTTGGCTAAAAGGGTTAACACCTCATGGGAAAAGAAAAAAAATATGCATGTTATTAATGCCTAAAGTAGCCAGAGCTCATTTTCTTAAGATGGTGTTGTCCTCAGCAAACATGGAGCGATTGTCTCATTAACTGCCCATTGAGAAGAACGCCTATCCCAGTCATCAATCACGATGCAGTGCTTCAGGTTTTCATTAGGAATCTCCAAAATTGCATTGTGTGTAATGTACTAGCCCGGATGTGTGTAGCCACTGAAGGCATCCTGGCTGCAGTTGCTGTATGTTTAGGGAAAGCCACTCTCTGCTCTTGTCAAACTCCTTTGACAGCCTCGACACCTGAAGCACGGGGCTGTGCGGGGAGAAGCTTTCGCACGGTGACCGGGAGCTCCATCTTGCAGATTTGCTTCCCCTCCCATTCCTTTATGAAAATGGATTGTCAGAGCAGCTGGTGAGACAGAAGTGTCTGCCTGTATCTCAGTGTGGCTGGTACTGTGATCCACCACCAGCACATGCTGAACCAGGCTCCAAACGGGGAGGGGGAAGGGGGCAGTTTCATTTGCTGCCAAATCCCTTAAGCAGTTGCTTGTTTTGTCTCTCTGTCTGAGCAGATTTTTCTTTGCTTTTCTTCTTACTCCACCTGCAACATTTTCCCCCCACTCTGTTTTCTCATAAAAGGGGAGGGAGACAGGCAGACACTTATAGAGTGGTTTTATTTTTATTTATTTATTATTTTGGGTGCAGAAGATGCCTGCCAAGAGGAAGCCTGCAGTTACTGAGCTGTGCAGGAGGGCGGAGAGGTTGGCTGCTCTCGGTGGTTCTTGGCGCTCGGAGGCTGATTGGAAACACCATGCGTGACAGTGCACAAAAAAGACACTCGACAGATCGCCAAATTTCACAGTCCCACCTCAGTACCTCCAGAGGAGCAAGGAACGCGCCCTGCCGAGGAGCTCCTCGCTCATTAGTCTGCTCCATTATTAGCAGATGTTTCCCAGCCCATCCATCCATATGTGCTGCTCTGTACACATGATCTGCCCCAGGAGAAGGTCAGGCAGCGCCAGACCAAGGACTGCTGGAGCCACTGAGCCTTTTCCTACCAATGGAGCATCCCTAGACAAGCAGTGCCGTGCCAGCCTTCAGCTCCCCAGCCCAAAGACATGCAAGGGAACCTCAGCCCAAGACAGAAATTCCCCACACTCTCTGCAAGTTCAGTAATAACGAGCTGTGACGATAACTATCCTTCATTTGCTTTCACACAACAGGACTGGGGCATTGCCATGTTGATCCAAACAGCCACCAGAGCACACATGGCCAGGAGCAAGTACTCCATGAGTTACGCTGGCAAGGTTTATGGCACAGACAACACCTGTCTTGGTGTGCTGTGAGGGGGTAAGGGTCTGCTGCTACGTCAAATGGCAAAGTTAATAACCATGGTAATAATAGAGTAAAGCAGGGGAGCAAAAAAACACATGAAAGATTTTTTCCCTCATTGACATGTAAACAAATTCATTGTTGTTGGTGTTTTCAGTGAAAAGAATGGCTTTCTATTGGGAAACAAACCCAGAAAGATTGAAAACTGCCAAAGCAGAGGGGTTTTCAGCCAGATCTATTATTTTTATGTACTCACACACCTGTAAGCATGCACAGAACACAATACATTTTAAAAGAGAATTCCACATGGAGAAGTTATTATTAAATCATTTCCCAGTCAATCATCTTCGTTCCAAACTTGGTTTATCTGATGTTCTGACTAGCAGATGAAAGCTTTTGGTTTTCCAGTGCTTCCAATGCATCATCTCTAACACTCCTGAAAGAAATCAATAGTGGTAAAAAAAAAAAAGACGTGAAAAATAGAGAATTTTCCTGGTATGGAGAGAATTAATAAATTCACTTTGTGAGATAAATGGGATGAAAAGGATAATACAGTGTTTCCAATCCATGAGGGTCTTGTACCAATTTAAATCATACAAAGTAGGATGCAGTACTAAAAAAAAAAAAAGAGTACTAATTTTAACACTTTAATGGACTTTTATAGGGTTTTTATTCATTTGCTAAGAATCACACCTGGAAAGCTCAACTGATGGGTCTGGTCTGAGTTTGCAGGAGGGTACATTTAGCTTTGTATACCTTAAATGTGTGTTGTATGGATGGTCATTTTAATTTGAGGGAAGATATCACAAGGCAGATGGGAGATAAACTGGCTTTATGTCTTGGATCTCCATGACTCACGAGCACCTTTCTGGTTAAGCATGTTTTGTTGATTGTGCTGGTGAGAGAATGTGGCTATAAATCAATTGCACCAAATTCCATCTGTTTAAAATTAACTTTTGAAATGGGCCTCACCTGAGCAACCAGGTATCTGCTTTCTTTTGATATCCCTACACTGGAGGGCAACTGCTCAATTACACATTAGCTGTCTCCAAGGGACCCCTGCCTAACCTCCCAAATATGTTTTCTGGTATCCATGGTCTGCATGAATTTTATACATCTCCTTCTCTGGGACTTTATAAGTCAGCCATAAAAGTTTGTGATGGGGTGGAACATAGTGATGTCCACAATCTCAGTCTGGAAAAATGGTTTATATAAAGTGTCATTAAAATGGATTTGGCAATTTTTTATTTTTATTTTTCAGCAGCAAGCAAAAACGAAAAGGGGGAAGGAAGAGAGGAAACACTCAATCCTGGCTATTTTTTTTTTTTTTTTTTAACTGCTATGATCAGTAAAAGAAAAGGGAAAGCTTTGATTTCTTTAACTGTGCATGACTCTGGAAGCGAAGGGGGGCTAAGCCCCTTTGGAAAGAGCTGAACTGCTCGTGTATTCATATTATTAATGGCTTTTGGTAATGATTTTACTGCACAAATTGTTATGAGACTGTTACAATGCAAATGGGATACCAGTGAGATTTTCTATCTGAAGACCCCAACCACAGACCACTGATATCACTGGAAATTCTCCTATTTAATAGATTTTGGATCACTCTCTATGCTCATAACAATGCAGACTACTTATTACTTAGTGGCATTCATTTCGTACCAGGACTAGAGTAGATACTGATGTTGAAAAGCCTTTTTTTTCCCCTGTAACACTGTCTCCTCAAGAATTGCTGCCGAACGTCCTTGAAGACATAATAGCTTCATAAACCCAGGTATGATTTTTCACAGGTAGTTCACAGGGCTGTCAGTTCCTGTGCTTTTTAATTCATAGTTTGAGGAGTCTGCCTAAAAGCCCATGCACCGGGATGCATGTGATGACAGGAACCCCCCATAAAAGTCTCCAGACATTTCAGCCGAGGACAAAGGCTTGCAGGGATGACCTGGGGACATGCTGAAGGCTGGGGAAAAAAGAGAAAAGAAAAGCAGCCGGCAAATAAAAAGAATATATTATATATATTGTGGGGTTTTGCTGGAGAAAGGACTACCTGTGAGTTATCCTTACTCAAAATCACGGAAGATTTAGGGCAGCCAAATGCTTAGACTACAGACACTTTAGGCCAGGCTTAGAACAACCCTGCCATCCTGTAAGGGACATCTGGGAGTTTCCTCAGGGCCACTTGCATTGCATGTCCAGTCGTCCAGCACTGCAGTCACTGCGTTAGGTGAGGGCATTAAAGCTCAATTCTCTCCTGAGGCACATCTGAGGCAGTGCTTAAAAGTCTCCAGAGCCTGACCGGCTGCAAAAACCTGGAACAGCTCACCCATCCCACAGTCGATCCCTGTAAAAGCCCTGAGATTTAGCAACAGCTTTGTGAAAGCAGAGGAAGGAAGCAAATGGCTCTGCAGGTCACAAACTCTCTCAGTCCCACTTTTAACCAGGTACAACAAAGTTGCTCTCAGAAACGAAATGTCTTGTTTGTGTAGGCTCACACCTAAGCACATGTACGGCTATCCCAGTTTTCCTGGCATGCCACATGTTTGCAGAGGCATGGGATGCATTGGAAGCAAGTCCACAGCAAAGGACAGTCACTCCAGAGTTTGTGCCTCAAGAGAGCTTGAAAGAGTTAAAGGCAATAAAGTGCTCAGCAATGGCTTGCTTGCAGCGTGGGCTGATATTTTTTTGTCAGCCTTGTGACCTGCAGGCACACACCTGGTCCCAGGGTCAAGTTACAGCCAGGATCCCTGGCCCAGGGTCAGGGCCTGGCTGATGATAAGAGAGGGAGGCCCTCCTTTGGCAAAAGCCGTCACTTAAAGAAACAAGAGAATATTAAGGAATATTAGATGTCACTCCATCTTCCTTTAGGGTTCATTTCCCTTCCTTTACTTACCACAAAAGGTAAATACTAAATATTCCAGGGAGTCACGGTCAGGGGAAACTCCATGAACTGCACATTTGTTATGGCCTGGCTGTGAAAGCACCAGGAAAAAAAGAAGCTGGTGGGCTGCCCTTATTAAACTTCACTTAGCTACTGTTAATTATGAACCTAGATTGAGACTGAACAGCTCTAGATTGAACATTTCAGCTCTCCCCTACTGCAGCATCATTTAAAAACTGTAAGAAAATGTCAGTGAGAAGAGACCATCTGTTTTCTGAGTGGAAGCCCACAGAAGGAAGAAAGAAAGGAAAAAAGAAGAAACAATTCACATACAAACCTTCAGCTAATGCTTATCTTTGGAGGGAGTTGGAGAGAATTTAGGGATATTTACGCAATTTATAAGTGATAGCTATAGGCTACATATATTTTTAGCAATATTGTTTTGCTTATTTCACAGGCAGGTAAAGCAGAGCACACAAAAAATTAAATATCTTAATTGTAATCATCAAACAGCCAGATATTGCATACTGATGCTCTTTCTTATGTTCTAATCACTAAACAAAAACTGCCAGAGATGTCCCAGAGTGCTTAATAAATTGTGCCCAAGGGGTTATTTTCCTATGACTGAAATGCAGCTGGACTGAAAGGCTGCTGTCACTCTGCACAGACTTAGCTCTGTAAAATGGGGTGTTGCCAAAGGAACTCATAGGGGAAATTTTCGGTACAGTTGGCAAGGTGCGATTACAGGCTCTGGATTAGTGCCAGGATCTAATGCAGACCTAACACCCTCCTTCCTGGAAAAAGTGTGGGCTCTTTAATAGCCCTTAGTTTTATGTTTCACCTGCACGTAAATGAGTGGCACCAATGGGAGATGGAGGCAGCTACAGTGCTGTGAGCACCATTAAATCTTCCTCAGAGCTGAAGCATTTCATAGTGATCAGTATTAGCCATTGACCTGATTTGTCAGCCTATCAAACGGCAGCCACGTTCCTGGAATTACCCTTCTCTCTTCATTCTCTGAAAATAGTTCACAGCAAGGGTTAGTCCGTGCCACACTGGCGCTCGAGCGCCCTGGTGCAGATGGAGAAATCTGCACTGGGCATTGAATCTGCACTGGATATTGGGTTTTGTCTTTAGTTTGCGTGGGGTTTGGGTTTTTTTTGGTTTTTTTTGGTTTT